>VSMD01118581.1:0-163621 GCA_008750895.1 Mirza zaza | reverse complement strand
TTTCTTTGGCTGTGCAGAAGCTTTTTAGTTTCATCATGTCCCATTTATTTATTTTTGTTGCTGCTTTGATTGCCTTTGGGGACTTCTTCATAAACTCGTTGCCTAGGCCGATGTCTAGGAGAGTGTTGCCAACATTTTCCTCTAGAATTCTAATAGTTTCATACCTTAGGTTTAAGTCTGTTATCCAGCGTGAGTTGATTTTTGTGAGAGGTGAAAGGTGCGGGTCCTGCTTTAGCCTTCTACAAGTGGCTATCCAGTTTTCCCAGCACCATTTATTGAACAGGGATTCTTTTCCCTAGCATATGTTTTTGTCTGCTTTGTCAAAGATTAGATGGCTATATGAGGATGGTTTTATATCAGGATTCTCAGATCTGTTCCACTGGTCAATATTTCTATTTTTTTGCCAATACCAGATTGTTTTAATTACTACAGCTTTGTAGTATAGTTTGATATCTGGCATATTAATACCTCCCATTTTGTTTTTGTTGCCTAGAATTGCGCTTGATATTCGGGGTCTTCTTTGGTTCCATACAAAGCGTAAAATTATTTTTTCTATATCTATGAAGAATGCTGATGGGATTTTAATAGGTATTGCATTGAATCTGTAGATCAGTTTGGGTAGTATAGACATTTTAATGATGTTGAGTCTGCCGATCCACGAGCACGGAATGGATTTCCATCTGTTTACATCCTCTGCTATTTCCTTTCTCAGTGTTTCATAGTTCTCCCTGACAGGGATATGTTTTAAGAAATGCATCCTTAGGTGATTTCGTTGTGTGACTATAACAGAGTGTACTTACCCAAACCTAGATGGTAGAGTCTAATGCACACCCAGGCTGTATGGTATAGACGATTGCTCCTAGGCTATGAACTTGTATGGCATGGTACTGTACTGAATACTGTAGGCACTTGTAACACAGTGGTAGTAAGTATTTGTGTATCTAAACATAGAAAATGGATTGTGAAAATATAGTATAAAAGATTAAAAATTGTACACCTGCATAAGGCATTTACTATGAATGGAGCTTTCAGAACTGGAAGTTGCTCTGCGTGAGTGGTGAGTGAATTCTAAGGCCTAGGACATTACTGTACACTATTGTAGACTTTATAAATACTGTACATTTAGGCTACACTAAATTTATAAAAAAGTTTCTTTCTTCACTATAAGTTAATCATCGCTTACTGTAACATTATTACTTTAAAAAAATTTAATTTTTTTAACTTTTTGACTCTTTGGTAATAACATGTAGTTTATACAAAAATATTTTCTTTTCTTATATCCTTATTCTATAAGCTTTTTCCTATTTTTAAAATGTTTTATTCTTTCTTTTTTACTTTTCAAAATTTTTTGATAAAAACTAAGACACAGACATTAGCCTAGGCCTACACAGGGTCAAGATCATCTATATCACTGTCTTCCACCTCCACATCTTGTCCCACTGGAAGGTCTTTAGGGGCAATAACAAGCATACAGCTGTCATCTTCTATAACAATGACTTCTTCTGGAATACCTCCTGAAGGACCTGCCTGAGGCCATTTTACAGTTAACTTTTTTATAAATAGAAAGAGTATACTTTAAAATAATGATAGAAAGTATAGTATAATAAATACATAAACCAGTAACATAGTCATTTATTATCATTATCAAGTATTATGTAATATAGTGGACATAATTGTATGTGCTATACTTTAATGTGCCTGGAAGTGTAGTGCAGTAGGTTTGCTTATACCAGAATCACCACAAATGTAAGAGTAATGTGTGGCATTATGACATCAAGACAGCTTGAATGTCATTAGTCCACAGGAATGTTTTAGTTCCATTATAACCTGATGGGACCACAGTCATATATACAGTCCATTGTTAACTGAAATGTTATGTTATATGGAGCATGACTGTATTTGTATTTGTTTCCTTAGTGTTTAGTAAAATTTCTGG
This sequence comes from Mirza zaza, assembly GCA_008750895.1. Taxonomy (NCBI): domain Eukaryota; kingdom Metazoa; phylum Chordata; class Mammalia; order Primates; family Cheirogaleidae; genus Mirza; species Mirza zaza. The sequence continues at coordinate 161,685 of VSMD01118581.1, read as the reverse complement.
TACATAACAATCACTCAATAAATGTTTGTGGGAAGAAGAGAGAAATTTTTATTTTATTTTTTCCCAATTACTTATATATTAAAAAGAATCTGAAAATTTGTCACCAGAACAGAATACTGATTCTTTTAACTTATTAGGTACAGGGAAGTATTAGACATTTATGCAGCAAAATCTGTTGACCTTTTCATTTGTGCTTACTTCTGCTGGTTTTTTTTTTTTTTTTTTTTTTTTTTGAGACAGAGTCTCACTTTATTGCCCAGGCTAGAGTGAGTGCCGTGGCGTCAGCCTAGCTCACAGCAACCTCAAACTCCTGGGCTCAAGCAATCCTGCTGCCTCAGCCTCCCAAGTAGCTGGGACTACAGGCATGTGCCACCATGCCCGGCGAATTTTTTCTATATATATTAGTTGGCCAATTAATTTCTTTCTATTTATAGTAGAGATGGGGTCTCGCTCTTGCTCAGGCTGGTCTCGAACTCCTGAGCTCAAACGATCCGCCCACCTCGGCCTCCCAGAGAGCTAGGATTACAGGCTTGAGCCACCGCGCCCGGCCCACTTCTGCTGGTTTTAAACTTATTTCCACTCCAGTGATTAATACATGTTCATCAAGTGTATTTTCTTTTAGTTCTTTTAAAGACTGTAATTACATATACACATATGCACATGCATATATACATACATGCACACATATATGCCTACATTATATCTATACAATATAGATACATATGTACACACACATGTATGAACATGCACCTGTGTATGCACACATGTGTATACATGCATATGCATACCTACAGGGTGTATATATGTATGCATGTGTACGTACATGTGTATGTATATATTATATACTATTGAATCCATCTGATATTTATTATGAGGGGGGATTTCAAAATGTCTTAATATCATTTATTAAATAATTCTTCCCAATTTTCTGATGCTTTTTTTATTACCTAAATTTCTTTACATAAAAATCTGTTTCTGATTTATTCTTTCCAGTGATCTTTTATTTTTTGAAGTAGGGTCACACTTTTAAAATAAGATCCATTATTTTGTATTTATATATAGATATGCCCTTTTATGGTTTTAAGAGTAGGCATGCTATTAATATTAGAGGATAAGACAGAAAAAACTAAAGCAGAAAATAAAATTACCAATAAACTTGTCATATTATTATTTTGTTCTATCAATATTTTATTTCCATTCTTCATACACATATAGACTCAGGCACACATACACATATGATCTGTATTTATCTCTGTGATAAAGTGATGTATGGACATATATGCAAATGTACACATGTAGGTAGTTTCTAACAGACAGCTTCATTGACTCTTCATCCCAAAATTCAACCAATGTCCCAAAACCTGAGAACAAAATGCAGGCCTTTGAGCACCCACATTTTAAAGTAAGTTGCTAGACCATCTATGCAGTACAAGGAAGATAAAGTTCCTATAATCAGTGCCAGCAGATTACCCAGTGTCCCATCTTGGAAGCCAAGGACAAATGTTCTTTAAGCTAGGACATTTCTTCTCACCTTGGGCCAAGTAAGAGAAAGATTGAGAAGTTAGCAAAGTAAGCATAGAAGATTGTTTTGTAGTTAGTTGTCAAGCATATCCTGTAAATTTCTTATCCCCAGAATATGGGCAAAGGAAGTTGGGTTCTTCCTCACCTCAACGTATGTGACAGGGTATTCTAGTGATCCATTTGGAGGTTTTTACCATTGGGCTGTGAGAGTTTGAGGAAAATAGGAACTGGCATTTCATCCATATCTGTAAAGTCTAAAGATAAGGGCCTGTGACCAGAGCTTCCCTCTGCCTGGGCTTAGTTATTTGAAAGAAACCTGCACTTGTGTCAATGGCAGAGTGAGAGTAGTGAAGGTATATGGGTTCTCTGACAAGATGTGAACTGGAGAGAGGGGAAGGGCCCTTGACTGATGGATGTATTTCCTGAAGTAGAGGAAAGGAGGGTGATAGTTGTAAGTGGTTAGCCTTAGTCAAGGAAGCTTCAGTATGGTTCCAAATGAAATGGTTTCCAACCAATCTGCAGAAGTATCCCATGAATGAAAAGGTCAATTTTTGACTCCTGCCATGTCCAAATTACAAAGATATCTGCGACCCACAAATATGTATTTTTTTCCTTATTCCCTTTTCACTCTATGCTGGAGAAGTCAAAAAGAGAAGTTAGCGAGCAGGGAAATGAGATGGAGAGAAATCACAATTCAGAAGTTAAACATATTAATACTTGCTTCTTTGCTGTAGGCTTGAAAAACAACCAGTCTTTCAAGTGGGCTTAAGATACTGCAGGAAGAAGGCTTGAATTAGGAAGGATTCTGAACTTTGTTATTATACTAAACTGAGCTGGAGTTAAATGGCTATTACACGAATGTGGATTTTTACGAACTATTCAATCACTAAAACTATGGGATTTCCCTAATATTTTATGCAGAGTTAGAACAACCACTAGTTCACAGAGATTTGAAAGGATATCAAAGAGCAAGAAACAAGTTGGTTACTGTTTATACTCTATCAAGTCCAACATGCTCAATAAATTGTGAGTATGTGCAGGTATATGGCTTTGCATAATATATACCCATGTGTTTATGTGTGTACATCTACAGATACGAATATGTGTGTGTGCACATGTAATGCTATTATCTCTAGTTATCCTTTTGTAAGTCAAGTTTTTCTTTAATGTCCTAGTAAAATCAAATAAACCTTCAATGTCATATAATTTTTGATAGTCCAACGCCTGCTACCATTACTCACAAAAATTTATGTGGGAGCTTTATTTTTTCTCCTTTTCTCTATTTTGCTGTCTAGCTCTTCACTTTTATTTCTTGTTTAGTTTTTGGTCACCGTGGGTCTTCTCAATACAGGTATTCCAACTGTATCAGGTACTCTAGTCTTTAGTGTCCCAGGCTATCAATGAAATGTGTTCCTTTATTTATTTATTATTTTTTTTTATTTCAGCATATGATGGGGGTACAGATTTTAAGGTTTCAATAAATGCCCTTTCCCCCTCCCCCCACAAGTCTGAGTCTCCAGCATGACTATCCCCCAGACAGTGCACTTCTCACTCATTATGTATGTATATACCCACCCGCCCCCGTCCCCCTGCCCAATACCCTATTACTGTAGTACCTATGTGTCCACTTAGGTGCTGCTCATTTAATAGCAATTTGCTGGTGAGTATATGTGGTTCTTGTTTTTCCATTCTTGGGATACTTCACTTAATAGTATGGATTCCAGCTCTAACCAGGAAAATATAAGATGTGCTACATCTCTGTTGTTTCTTAGAGCTGAATAGTACTCCATGGTATACATATACCACATTTTATTAATCCATTCTTGGATTGATGGGCACTTGGGCTACCTTCACAGCCTTGCAATTATGAATTGTGCTGCTATAAACATTCGAGTGCAGGTGTCTTTCTTGTAGAGTGTCATTGGATCTTTTGGGTAGATGCCCAGTAATGGGATTGCTGGATCAAATGATAGATTCACTTGTATCACTTTAAGGTGTCTCCAAATTGCTTTCCACAGAGGTTGAACTAGTTTGCAGTCCCACCAGCAGTGTAGGAGTGTTCCTCTCTTTCTGCATCCACGCCAGCATTTGTTGTTCGGGGTCTTTTTGATAAAGGCCATTCTCACTGGAGTTAAGTGATATCTCATTGTGGTTTTGATTTGCATTTCTCTGATGATTAGAGATGTTGAGCTGGAACCAGACAAGGCTGCCCACTATCTCCACTTCTATTCAACATAGTGCTGGAAGTCCTGGCTACAGCAATCAGACAGGAAAGTGGAATTAAAGGTATCCAAATAGGGGCAGAAGAGATCAAACTTTCACTCTTTGCTGTTCCTTTATTTTTCAAGGAACCACTAACAATGCACTTGTCGGTGAAGAAGAACTTGCTGAAGGTCTGGTGACAATAGTGAGGAACACGAAGTGAAAATTCTAAGCCCAATGCCTAATGACTCATCTCTTACCTTAAACCTTTCCAAGCTTTTTCATCTCATACAATCAATGCTTTTCTACCCAGGATTAGCCCACTTTGGTTGTTTGCTTAATAATAATAAATTAAATGCATTAAAAATGTTCATTCTCATAGTTTAGTTCTATAGTGTTAAGCATGGAAAGCCTTACTTGTCTTAAAATCAGATCTACTTATAATTTGTTCTAAATCTTTATTTTATTATTTAACTTTCTTTTCCAAAAATATGCCTTTATTTTATTTTTTTAATTCAGGATATTATGGGGCTTTTTAATCCATGAGGAATTTACTTTGTATATAGTATAGGTCATTGTAGTAATGAGGTGAGGATCAAATTTTTTTTTTTACAAATGATTAATATATTTTCCCAGTACCATGTATTGACTAAATTATTCTTTACCTATCCATTCAGGAGGCAGTTTTGCAACTTTCTACTCTATGTCTTTGATTTACCTAACTCGTCTTATACCAATATCAGTTACTTATGATGTGGAACTTTCTAGTAATCTAGTAATCCTACTATTGACATATTTTTTCCTCTTATAATTATTCTTTTTGGTACATATTTAGGTTCTAAGCTGCCTATTCTTTCAACTGAGCTTTTCAAACACCTCATTAATTTATAAAAAATATCTGGTGATGATTTTGATCAAAATGTTAAACATATTATTCTGAGAGAACATGAATTTTTATATACTTGGTTTCCCCATCTTGGTAAATAGTTTTATATTCCATGTAGCTGAATCTTCTCATTAAAGCAATTACTGATATACTTCTGACATTTCTTCAAACTCATATTGGAGATAGCAGATTCCTTCCTTGAGTGTTAGGAACTCTCGGTGATATGGTACTCTCTGTGGTATTGTATTTACATACTTTCATCTGAGTAAAACCAGAGATTATATCTTTGAACGTGATGAATCTTTTAGTCAAGTGTTTCATTCAACAAATATTTATTGATTATTATATTTTACATACTGTTTTAGGTGCTGCATATCCATCAATAATAAAACACCTTGGTAAATGGTTTGATACTCATGTTAATGCATACATTCTAGTGGGAGTAAATCATACAGGTAAATGATCAGGTAAATGTTAGAGTATAACAAAGGCTACGTGGAAAAATACAGCAAGATAAGAAGTATTAAGAGTATGAGAGAGATAGAATAATTTTTAAAAAGATGTCAAGTTATTCCTTATTGAGAAGATGACATTTGTTGAAAGGCTTGATGTCATAAGATGAGCTATATAGAAGAGCATGGGGGGACGTGTTCCAAGCAGAGGAAGAAGGTGGTACAAATCCTCAGGTAGGAATGTGCCTAATATGCTGAAAATTCAGCCAGAATGCCTGAAAGTCTGGAATATAGTGAATAAAGAAGATAAAAGGGGCTGAGATGGGAGATTAAATGTGTGAGGTTGGGACCAGATTGTGTAGCTCCTTGCAGGTCATTGTAATGATTTTGGCTTAATTTTTCATGAGACACAGAGCAGGATTTAGTGGAGAAATGTGATAAACTGACATACATTTTAAAGGGCTCATTCTTGTTTTTGTGTTGCTGTTAGTATAGGAGCAAGGATGGAAACAGGGAGACTATATAGGAGCACATTGCCATACCTGATACTGCCATATACTGGAAGGATAAAAATTTAGCTAACAATAAATGGTTATTTTTTTTATTAATACATCTATTTAGAGTGCAAAGCTAAAAGTATTTTTTTTCTGGGTTGCATTTTTCTCTCTTATTTGAAATGAGGAATTTTCATTTTATAACTTCTTTACCGCTGACCACTAAAATTTAGCTTATTTCTACCTGCATTTATTAACAGAATTTTCTTCTCTTAGATTTTAAATAGATGTCATTTTCTTTGGAAAATATTGAAAATTTAATCTGGAGTTAGATAGCTGTAGTGGAGAGAAACAAAAAAAAGTTACTTGAAAGTTAGGAGCATATGGTCTTGTGCTGGCTCTGTTGCTAGTTTGTCATGTGATCTGGGATAATCTTAGTGTTTTTGCCGATAAAATAAGGTTAGAGTAAATGATCAGTACTATTTCTTCCAGATTAAATATTCTACCAATCCATGATTGTATATTTATACACTGGCCAGTAAAGAGTTGAAAATAACTGAAGATCTTCATTTGGGTTCCTTAAAATAGCAACAGGTTGCTTTGGTACAGCTAAAGAATTTTAAAGAGAAGAAGAAGGATGGATTCTCAAATGATAATATGGTATTCTGGAGGATTATGGTCTTCCTGATGACATTGCCTGTAAATTTCTCTGTCCTTGATTGGCACCATAGAGGAGCCCTTATCTGTAATGCTCGATTTAATGGGACCTGTTTTCTCTTCTTAATCCTGCATATAGTACCATGTTTCCCCGAAAATAAGACAGGGTCTTATACTTCTTTATTTTTTCAAGAAGACACCCTAAGGCTTATTTACAGGGAATGTGTTATTTTTTTTTAAGTATGGTACAACAATCTACATTTATTCAAATATAGTTAAGTCGTCTTCTTCTGGAACATCATCATAACTCTCCAAGCCCCAAATTCCATCCTGAATTTCTTGCGACTCTATTTCCTTTAGAACCATTGGCCCCGATATCTCATGTCACGCAATAGAGCTCTCATGGGGCAGATAAGAAGGGCTACTCGTCTTCTTTACCGCTCCGAGATGAAATGCAAGTGTTGTGCAGATGTGCTGCGTAGCCACGCCCATCACTAGGTCTTATTTTCGGGGTAGGGCTTATATTGCGCAAATGCTTAGAAATCCTGCTAGGGCTTATTTTATGGGTAGGTCTTATTTTCGGGGAAACACGGTAGGAACTTAGCGCCCCTTTTCATCTTTTCTTACTTCTCTGGGAGGATTTTCCCAGGACCTGTCTTCTACAAAAAATTAGCCAGGCATGGTGGCAAGCCTATAGTCCTAGCTACTCAGGATGCTGAGGTGGGAGGAGTGCTTGAACCCAGGAGTTTGAGGTTATAATGAGTTACGATTGCACCGCTGCACTCAGTGTGGGCAACAGAGAGAGAGACCTCATCTCTAAAACCATGAAAGAATTACTCCTCCCTATTTTCTTCCTGTACTTCCAAAACCTGAATACCTGTTATGTGCCACTCCATTAGATATGCACATGGCAGTACCCCCACTAGCCTATTTATCTATTTGATCTTAAAGTTTCCCTCCACTTGACACTCTTGAGATTCCTGTCCATCACTACCCACTCTGTCCTCATGCTTCCCCCACTGGGACCCATTCTTTGCATGTGGCTTGTCCCTGTTCCCTCCAAGATCACACATTGCATCTAATTCTGTGCAGTAGTGTACCCTATTCCTTCCTGAAACTAATTCAATTTATTTTGAACAAATATAACAATATTGTTTTCCCCATCACAAGGGGTTACATTTGTGACTCTATTTGCCACAGAGAGACCAGAATTTAGAGACTAAGAGGCTGTGGAATGAGGGACAGAAATAGCTTTCTCTTGCAAATGGAAAGAAATTTACTCTCATTTAGCTAAAAGCACACGACCTTTCTAATCAAACATTTGACATCATGACCAGGCTGGGGGAAAAAGTGTACCTGTTCCGTTATAATTGGTTCTGTTCACAGAAGTGGATTTCTCATTGTCTGTGCAGCGACAGGAAATATGGTTAATAAAAGCCCATGTCAGCCTGACTGACGCTGTTCTGTAAAGCCCTGCCAGACTACGCCACAACACTGTTATTTCCTATTATGAAAACTAAATCTCAAATCGTGGTTAAAAGGTAATCAGCCTTTGGGAGAGTGGTCCTGTAGAGGTAAGCAGTAATTCAGACTTGATTAGCAACATAGGCTTTTCAGGGAACGGTTCAAAATGAGGAACATTTTGAGAGCCAGAAACACAATCCGAAATGTTGATTCTCAGAATTTTCCTAACATCAGATCATTGGTAAATATATGGCAGATTTTTAAAGTTGTGTCTTTCCCAGCAAGTGTAATAATGCAACCAAGTGGTTTTGTGTACTTCATCTTATTTGACTGATGTAATGCAACCCTGTGAGATAGGTATTGTGATCGCCATTTCATAGCTGAGAAAACTTGCCCGAGGCTCCAAGGTTTATGGTCAGTGTCATCATGTCTCCCTTGTCTCCCGCCAGCAGGGCCCAGGTACGTCTCGTGGTCCCATGATGCCTCCTGGGAAGGTGGCATAAGACTCTCTTTTTCATCCTTTCTGCTCTTTTGTTCCTCACATGAAGCCATGTTTATAGTTTCTATTTTGACCCAGCAATAGCACCTTCCTCACAGGGTTGTTACAAAGACAAATCTAAAGAAAGAGCACCAGTCAAAAAAATATTGAAAGGGAATTAATATGACCTCACTTAAAAGAAGACTTAATTTTAGTAGTTTTATGCAAATTATGCACATTTCATGGTTTGAAAAAAAGATGTTTCTTCTAGGTGAAAAGTACTGTGATTAGGTACAGCAATAACAAATATAGAAGCAATTACATTTTTCTTTTTATATAAAAGTGGTGTTGCTGGCACATTGTTGGAGAGATGTGTTTTATACCAGTTTTCTAGTTGGTTCTGTAGTTCTGCGTGCTAATCAGGTAGGTGAACCAAGACTGTGCATTAAGCCAATATATTTGTATTGCTTGTTGGCATTGCTGTTTTAACTTTGTAAAATTAATGTCTCTCTAATCTGCTCTACTTTCCTTTCTGGATATTGCTCACTTAACTCAGGAGAATTTTCCTGTTTGGACCAAGTAATTAAGTGATCTCAACCACAGGTTCCCTAGAATTCTTTCACATTTTATTTTTCTTTTGATGTGTTATTAAGTACTATTAATATTTATTTATATGCTTCATCTCCTTTGTTGGACCTGGGATATCCTATACAGCAAATGACATGTTTTGAATACATGTATGACTAACCTCAAAGGAAGCTTAATAAGTCTGTGTCTAGCGTTGAACAAGAGAACAAATTTTCACAATACTTGAAAAATCTCCCAGTGAAAACGTTTGAATTACATACAGAATTCATTCAGTTTCAGTGCAAAACTAAAAAGCTCTGAGACTTAGTTCTAAGCTGTATGCTACTCATACTCAATTGGTCATCGAATGACCTATCAGTTGGTTGGAATATGTAGATACAGCAAAACATAATAAAACAAACAAAAAAGAAACTGTTAACCAGGACCTATAGGCCACATATGGTATTATAGGGGATTGAAAGGAGAGAAGACATCAGAGGGTTTGGAGCAGAGATGTGACATGCTTTAAAAGACTCACTATGGCTCTAAGATGGTCATAAATGATTAACATCTGTAATGGTTGGGACACTGAAGTTTTGCTCCTATAGTGTATTCTAGATAATAGGGCCATTTTGTTTTGATTTTGAAATTTATTTGAAAATATTTTTACTATATCAGATTAAATGAAGTCAATTTTATTTCTTTAATATTTTGCCATATTTTGGGAAAGTGGGCTGAGATTAGTGAGGACCAAGTGAAATAGCCTTGTCTGAGCAGAATTTATAAAATCAAAGATTTATTGCCTCTTCAATGATGAAAGAAATAATCTGTTGATATGATCTTTTTGTGCTTTTCTAAGAATAGAGGGCTAAAATATTAAAGAACTTATTTTCAAATAGAATGCTATCATCTGAGAATATTATGTTACCTTGTTATTGTCAGTAAATAATAACTCTAAAAATTTCAGGTTGTTTGGAATAAGGCAATAATTATGAATATCATTCATTTGTTTAATGAAAATTTTAATAATGGCAAAGAAAGCATTTTATTTTTTTCCTTATGAAATATGGAGCTTCCTTTATATTAGTCCTCCAACCTTTCATTATTCAATAATAGCAAACTATAGAATAAATCAGGAAATGTCACTCAGCATTTGGCCTCAATCCCTGAATCTGATTATTGGGAGGCAATTCTCCATAAATGAACACTTTCATATTATCACATGGTCTAACTTTTTTGCAGAAAGCCTACTGGTGACCTTGGTATAAGTATGGTTGAATAGCAAACATATCTTGGAAGACAGAGATAGCATATTGCTTCAGAGAGATTTAGAGACTTCTCTCTCTTGCAAACATTTGCTTACATCCCAGAGTAAGGGACTCTCCTTCACCAGAGGGGAGGAAGGATCTATGCAAATGCTTTGAGCATCATAGTTTTGTGAGTCTGGGGTACATTCCCTCTGTGAATGTGCAGGGTAACATTAGGCCATCTTAGCCTCCCTCGTACTATGATGCTCTGTGAATACTAAACTGTTTTCTGATCTAGAGACTTTGTGTTTACTCTCAGGATAACATCTGTCTATTATTTATCCATCTACCCACCCACCTTCCTACCTACTGACTCATCACTGCAGGAGGCTAACTTCTTGGCTTATAAGTAGAGTGTCTACTTATATTCCAGACCCACCACAATTTTAGACAGTACTGATGTTCTCCCTTCATGAGCCTCATGCCATGTTGATGCTTGTACTGATGAGAAACAAGTCTCATTTTATGGTATCAGTTGTCAAAATATTCTGTATGTTCTTGATGATACATTCAAAAAAAGATCCCAGAAATAATAAATGTACAAGTATGGAGTTCTTTACACACATGTATGTATGCACATACTCACAGGACTGTTGAGATGAGGAGATGAAAGCATTTCCCTAGAGAAGGCCGTGGGATTCAATTTCATTGAAACATACCAAGTTTCAGGTGATGTTATACAATGAATACGGTGACTTGGGTGCAGCAGGGTATCAGTTTCGAGCAGACTAGATTCATGCTGGCAGATTTAATGGATTGGAAATCTCCGGGGCCTTTTACTGACAAGAATAGATATGCAAGGTTTTTGCTTTCTAGCTAAAGGAAGAAGGCAGTATGTGCATGTGTGTGTATGACATCCGAATGTGTATGTGTGTGCATGTGTGCATGTGTATGCAAGGATGCCAGAAAGAGACAAACAGTAAATTGGGGGATTTAGAATATGGAAGAAATGTCTTGTATCTTGTTTGCCACCATCAGTATCACAGCCTCAGAATGATGCAATGTTAAAAGAATTGCCGCTGATTCTTCGATAAATGCCCTAGTGACAGGGCTAATCCTAGAGAGGGAGTGGAATCAATTCAAGTACAGACAAGACCTACAAGGGGACTTTTTCCGGGGGGATTCTCAACTGGTAAAATTGTGGTGATGCTCTGGAATAGGACTTTTTGAGGAGTTCCAAACCCAGCTCTTCCGTGGCTATAAGGTTGCAAGGTTTTCACAGCTACTGTGATTACAAGGCCATTGGTTTTCAAGGCTATCATGGAACTGGGGAAAGGGGAGTAGATATAGAGAAAATAAAAACACTACAGAGTTCACTGTTCTTACTAAGATTCAGTCATTTTTCTGGAATAAAGACTTCTTACACTGTTGCAAATCTTTAGCTAATTTCTAGAGTTTGAAAAGGTTGATTCTGCTAATTTTTGCTAGTGTTCGTTGTTTTTAGTCCGGAATGGATTTTCAGAGGTCCTTAGCCTGCCATTCCTAACTGTTGATCTTGGGCAAATTATCTAATCTCTCCTTTTCTCGTTCATAAAATAGGGATAATAACATGCCTCAGAGAATTATTGTGAAGATCAAGCAAGCTCTTTCAGTAAAACACTTAGAATAGTACCTGGCATATAATGAATACCCAATAAACACTGGCCATCAGAATTAGGTGGATTCATTTTAAATATATAAGTTCAGGTATTAGCAAACTCACGTCTTATTTTTGTTCCCTAAATTTTGGTTTTATATTCACAGTATAGGTCACATTTTATTTTTTCCTGAATTGGTTTATCTGGGTAGAAAGATTTACAGATTATATTCCACAACATTTCAGACAATAGCAGTTGATAATGTTTTACATTCCATTACACTGAATATTCCCTAAAGCTTTTTGGAACAATAACAGATGGCCAAGCTGTTGAAGATATTATGATTCTACTTACTGTTCAAATATGTAGGCTGAAAACTGCACTGTAAGAGGGTAATTCTGCCTTTTGTTACTTCAGAAAAATACATACTACATTTATTTATGCATTTTTTTCAATGTGATTTATAAAATTGCACTTTTTGAGAGGATTGTTTCAGACTGCAAATAAAAAATGTAAAATATTTTATTGGATACCTAAATCCATCAAAGTCATTAATATTTTTATGAAATATTTAAATTTTTAATGACAGACAAAGCTGCTTCCTCAAAAGATCTACTAAGGGAAGTGCACGTTATAAGATGGGGCACATTTAGTACCTTAAATATCAGCAAACTTCAGCCTATCAGTAAAAGTAAATGGGAATTACATGAATGGGTTTAATATATAATTACAATGGCTAATTGTAATATTATCCAGAATAACATCCAGAATTGTAATAATATCCAGAATTGTAATAATATCCAGAATATTTAACAATGATAATTAGTTGTGAAAGACAAGTTGTTTGCCTTCTATTCTGAATGATATTAATATCAGTTAAATATTAAGCATAATACTCATATAATTATTCACTTCATTAAAGGTATTCTCATTTTTCTTTTGGTCTGTATGTGTTAGTATTCCCAAGGCTCTGATTTTTAAATAAGCAACCAAAGATGGCTATACTGGTTCACCAGTTGCTCTTCAACTTTAAGAGATACTTTAATAATTATGTTTTTTAAATCTTTTCATATAGTAAAGATTATACCAAATCAGACCTAAAGAAGTGAAATATACTCCACACAACATTTTATAATTATATTTATCAATCTGGAAAAAGAGTTTGTTTCTTAAGAACCAAAGTTTTGACTTAATGTTATGTAATTTTCATTGTACCATGAATGTTAGATAGATATAGAGAGTGTGACTGCCTTTGCTATCTGATTGTTTGAAATTAAAATGCTTTCTTAGATAAACCTTATGACAGTTAGAACTTTTTCAGTTATTAGTGACAGAATATTCATCTCAAACTGGCTTAAGTAATTATATATATATACACATATATATATATATATACGTGTATATATATATATATATATATATATATATATATATATATATATTCTGAGAAGTCCAAGGGTTGAGCTCTTTCAGAAGTACTGGATTAAAAACTGAACACAGGATTCATCTCAGTTCTACCACCTCTGGATTCACAGTTCATTGCAGCCTCTAGTATCTTCAGAGCCATGCCATCAAGACGTTCAATTCAAAAGAAAGATTTCTGCTTTGACAATGACTCAAATAGAAGCCACAGAACTGAGTTTTGTTTTCCCTTATTGGCTTGCTTTAGGTCATGTGTGAATTGTGTGTATTTGTGTGTCCAAGAGAATGTAAAGTGCTATTGACTAGTCAAGATTACACATTCTGCTCTGGAGATAGGCATGTGCTTCACTCAGATCATGTGGACAAATTAGAGAGAGGGATATAGCCTAAATGAGTTAGGACTTTGCTGGAGGAAGGGGAAATAGAATTTGAAAAGATAAATTTTTGATAGGGAAAGTTATCATTGGAGAAATATACCTTCAGAACTATTCCTAATGAAATAAAATTTTTTTGAACTATTGGGAAAATTGGAGTTACATAGAATAGTATAATTAGAACCACTAAGCTTCTAAGTGTCTTTTAATGGTGGAACAACTAGAGGCCAGAGAGGTTATGGACTTTTTTCTATATTACACAGCTTTAACTAATTTGATTTGCAGATTGGCAGGCTCCACTATTTTAGAGAAAAATGAATTATGAGCATCGATTCATGACATCTCTTTATTATAATAATTTTTACACTACATTAGAAATACTAAGTCCTTCAAGTAAGGGACAATGTTTTATTCCGTGGAGCATAGCAAATTTTTTAGTGGCTTAAAATTTTATTTGGTAAATGAAAGAGCAAAATAAAATGAGTATTAGTAACGGTTGATGATTGAGTCCATATGATTGGAAAAATCCAGAAGACAATGTTAATTTAATCATCTCTTCTCAATATTAATATGAAAAAACTACTTGTGTGTTTCCCTTCCTGGAAGAGAATATATAGATAAATTCAAAAATCGATATTAAATCCCTGAAAAATCTGAGAAGGGGGTATTGTTAAAGGGAATGTATCTGAAGTGAAACTCTATTTAAAGATATAGTTTATCATTGTTTAATGCCTAAGGAAGAATCAGTCAGGGAGAAGAGCTTTCAATTTCTTCTAAAAGATGATAAAGCCAAGAGTAAGTGAGATCAGGCACTTAGAGGAATATGCTGAACCCTGAATGTGCTCAGTAACTATCTTTTTGACAGATTGACTGATCTTTACATGTAGACAGTCTGTAGTTTCAGGTTTCTGCAGAAATTTTCTTTCATTGAGTCCTTGCCTATATTTCTCAGGAGAGAGAGAATTTTGTAATAACTCAGTATGTAACTCCTGCAGATATATGATATGAAGTAGCCCCTGAGTTAGATCAATTTGCTTCTGTGCAAGGTAATAAAATTGACACCATAAAATGAAATCTTGGGTTCAAGCAACCCAATAGGTATCATCTCTTTATCCTCCAATTCCTTCTACTTTTTTAGTAAAAAAAAAAAAAAAAATTCTATTTGAATGACTTTTAGGACTAGACTTTAATAAACACTTCAAAGTAGTTTGCCTGGATAAAGTACTGTCATATATAACTTACCAAAAATAAAATGCAACACATAAAGAAAATGAAACATTATGCTCTGGTGATTTCCTTTTAATGAACACATGGTTTATTTGTGACAAAAAGGATCACTGTTATGGCATAGCTTTAATAGGCTGCCTGCTCTAAAGGGGCCAGCAAATTAAAAAAGGTTAAACATGTGAGAAATCTTCAAAGTTCCTGTGATAGATTCCTTCAAAGAGGTGAAATCTGTAATCACATTAAATATAAATGAGTAAACAATAAAAGGCAGAAATTGTCAGACTGAATAAAAAAAGATAAAGATCCAACTACATACTGTCTGTAGAAAATGTATTTTAAATATAAAAATACAGGTTGACAGTAAAAGAATGGAAACAGATGTTTCTTGGTTATATACAAATATACCATTGGAGAGGAGGAAAGCTAGATAATTTTAAATATCCAATTCAGTCCTAAATTCATTTCCTATATATACCCTGTGCTGTAGGGAAGATTATCATATGGGATCTTTCTTTTATATTTGCTTCTGTTTGTTAGATAGTGCTGACTGGTTTGCTACTTATAAGCTCTGGTTTTAGGATAGAAATATACATACACAAACATGCATATAATATATATAATTATTATTTCAATTGCTCAATAATTCTTCTAGGATTGAGAATGCATTGAGATTTCTACATTCAGTTTAGGTATATACTCACTTAACATAATTCTGGAAAGCAACTCGGTAGTATTTTTCCATTTGTGTATGTGTCAATTTCCAGCTTTTGTAATAGTAAGTAGAATAGCATTCCTACAATCTTGATTTCACAAAGAATAGATTCTTGTGAGTCATATGTTAGGGAACCCAGTCATCCCTCCAGAGATAATTATAGAACTCTGAGTATCTACGGCTTTAAACTGAAAAGACAATCTTTAATGAATCATCCTATTCAGAAAGCTGAAGTCATGGTTTTAAAATGATAAACAAATAACCACTCCTTTTATCATATAAATAATTATTAATGGAATATTGAAAGCATTTAAGAATTTGAAGATAGCAGAGCACAGCCCAAACCATAATGGTATTTATCCATCATCTGGTAAGTAGCAGCTGCTTTCCAGTTTTCAAGCCAGCTCTAAAAAAGTTTTCATAGTCTGAAAGAATAATTAGCATGCTATTCTCAAATAGTCCAAATTATATTTTCATTAAAAATATAATCATCTGAATAATGATTTCATCATTATTAGGGTATGGTATCATATGACAAATCTTTTCTCTGTTTTATATTTTGAGTACTGGAAATTATCATTTAAAAATATGAAATATATTATCCAGAACATAATGTCTCAGGTCTTATAGTAAAGAATGGCCTATAGATTGAAAATGGCATACTATTATTTGAAAAAACTCTGCCAAAAATTATAGATCAATATTATAAACCCTAAAGCAACCTCTAAAAATAGATTAAAAAGTAAAGCTAATAAGATACTTGTGAAGACAAAACAAAATCCTAAAATATTTGCAATTAACAACACAGGAAATAAAAAAGTAAAGATGGAACAAATAGAAAACAAAAAACAAGGTGTCAGATTTAAACTCAAACACAGCAATAATCACTTTAATATAAATGGCTGTATACTCCACTTAAAAAGCAGAATTGTCAAAGTAAATAAAAAATAAAGACCCACCTGTAGGCTGTCTACAGATAACACATTGTAAATATAAAGACCTAGATAGTTTTAAAGTGAAAGAATGGCAAATGATATGCCATTGAAACTATCCAGAAGAAAGCTAGAGAGGCTACATAACACAAAATGGACTTTAAGGCAAGGAATACTATCAGATATAAAGGTGGAAATTTTACAACAATAAGGACAATTCATTAAGAAGATATCATAGTTCTTACATGCGTATGCAACTAATAAGTGAGCTTTAAAATACATGAAGTAAAAACTTATTAAAGTGAAAAGATAAACAGGCAAATCCACAATTGCCATTGGAAATTTCA
This sequence comes from Mirza zaza, assembly GCA_008750895.1. Classification (NCBI taxonomy): domain Eukaryota; kingdom Metazoa; phylum Chordata; class Mammalia; order Primates; family Cheirogaleidae; genus Mirza; species Mirza zaza. The sequence continues at coordinate 145,066 of VSMD01118581.1, read as the reverse complement.
ATACTCCTTTAAATATAATTTTAATTGCAGTTGGAAATTTCAATACTACTTTACTCCTATCAGTAACTGATAGAAAAAAGAAAAAAAACAAAAACAGCCTACAAAAGAATTAAACAAGACTTTCCTCTAAACTGGCCTAGGTGATTTTATGGAACACTCCACTCAAAAACCACAAAAACATGCCTTCTTTACAAGTCATGGAACATTCATTAAGAAACATAAACAAAATCTACATTAGTTATTTATTTTGCATAACAAATTATACCAAAACATAGTAAATGAAAACAACATTCATTATATCACAATTTTTGTGAGTCAAGAATCTAGGAACAGCTAAGCTGGGTGGTTCTGACTCTGGGTCTCTTATGATGTAGTACAATCAAGGTATAAGTGAGGCTGCACACGTCTACAGTGCTGGCTCAGGGAGGTTCTGCTTTCAAGATCACCCACCTGGCTTGAGGCAGGCCTCGAAGCTCTGATCCAAAGTCACCCATATGAGCCTCTCCACAGAGCTGTCTCTCAAAATGGCAGCTGGTAGCCCCCCAGAGGGAGAGGTCCAAGACGGATCACCTAAGACAAAAGCTGGAGACTTTTTATAACCTAATTTCAGAAGCAAGCTTCCATCATTTCTGCCTTATTCTACTTGTTAGAAGCTAGTTGATAAATCTAGCCTATAAATTCAGGGGGTTATACCAAGGGATGAATACAGAAGGCAGTGATCACTAGGAGATCATCTTAGAAGCTGCCTACCATATAACATATGCTGGAACATAAAAATAGTCTTGGCAAATTTAGAATAGACAAATTATATAGGGTAAATTCTTTGACCACAAAGAATTTTGGAATTAATTAGAAATCAATAACAAGAAGATATAAGGAAAAATCCCCAATTATTTGGCATTTAAACAACACATTTTTTTAAACATACATGGATCAAAGACAAAAATCACAAGCGAAATTAGAAAATATTTTGAACTAATTGAAAATATATTCAAATGTTTGAAATGCAGCTAAAGCAACATGTCAGATAAATGTATAGTTTTAGTGGCTCATATAAAGAAAAAATGCCATCTAAAATCAATAATCTATCCTCCACCTTAAAAACATAGGAAAGAAAATTAAATATCAAGTAAGGAAAAGGAAGAAATTAATAAAGAGTTGAAATTAAAGAAATAGATAATGAGCAAACAATAATTAATGAAATCAAAACTTGCTTCTTTGAAAAGATCAAGAAAATTGAAAAACTTATAAAAGACCAAAGTAATGGAAAGCTATACCATGATCATGAATTGGAAGATTAAATAGTTAAGCTGTCAGTTATCCCTCAAATTAATATATATATTCAACACAATCCCACTGAAAATTCTAGCTACCTTCTTAAGAATAGAAATTGACAAGCTAATACTAAAGTGATGTAGAAATGCAAGGACCTAAAATAGCCAAAGTGATTTTGAAAAAAGAGAAAGTTGTAGGGCAAACATTACTTCATTTCACTGCTGCTAATAGATCTACAGTGATCAAAACAATGTGTTACTGGCATAAGGTATAGAACTACAGATCAATGAAGCATGAGAGAGATGAGAAATAAATGCACATATAAATGCTCAACAGATTTTCAACAAAGGCGCCAATGTAATTCAATGGAGAAAGACAGTCTTTTCATAAAATGGTACTGGAACAACCTGATATCTGTTGGAAAAAATTGTACATTAAGCTTGACCTCACACTATGCACAAAAATTATTAAAATGAATCATAGACCTAAATTAAAAAGCTAAAATTATTCAATTTCAGAAGCAAACACAGGAGAAAAATCCCCACAATTTGGTAATGCCAAGTTTTATTTTTAAAAAGCATAAACTATTAAAAAATGTTAAGTTAAACTTCATTAGATTTAAAAATTTCTCAAAGATATTCTATTGAAAATGAAAACAAAAGCTCCAGTCTGAGAGAAAATATTAGAGATATGTATGTCTGAAAAGTACTTGCATTTGTTATACACAAAAATAAAACTCTCGACTACTTAACAATGAAAAGACAAACAATGCAATTGAAAAGAGAGAAAAAGATTTGACCAGACATTTTGCAAAAGAAGACATTCAAATGGCCAATAAATATATGAAAACATCCTCTGTATTTAAAATCATCATTATCATTAATTAAACCACAATGAGTTGCCAAGTAGCTTAAGTTAAAAAGACTAATAATAATAACTTTTGGTGTTCTTGTGGAAACACTGGAGCTATCATATGCTGCCAATGGGAATTACATGATTTAACCTCTTTAGAAAACTGCATGACAGTCTTTAAAGTTATACATAAACCTACGATAGACTTAGCCATTCTACCTCCTAGGTACTTACCAAAGAGAAATGAAAACTTATATCCAAACAAAGACATGTACAGGAATATTTATAGATGCTTTAGTCATTAAAACCCCAAAGGGAAAGAACCAAATGTTTTTTTATGGATGAACTGATGAAGACATTGTTGCATAGCCATCCGATGAAATATTCCTCAGCAATGAAAGGAATGCAAAGATGTAAATGACTCTCAAAAGCTTTATACTGAGCCAAAGAAGTCAGATATTAAAGAGTAAATACTATATAATTCTATTTGTATAAAATTATAGAAGGGCAAAACCAATCTATAGTAACAGAGCACATTATTTGTTGTCAGGGGTGGAGGACTTTCACAGCAAAGAGGTCATAATTTGGGGTGCTGATGGAAAACAAATTCAGAGAAAACAGGTGAACTCAGAGTGCTGCCAATAAATGTTGTGGCCTCAGGTTTATGATCAGACCAAAGGGTGGCTGTAATTTTGTTGAGATCTCAGAAAATTGTAGAAGAGAGTCTCATTTTTCCTCTCAGTAGAAATTGCTTCTAATAATTTTGAGGACATGCTTCTTTGACCCACTCTGCTGTGAGCCTCTGCATCCTCACAAACAACTCTGAATAGAGAAAGAAAGACCCTACTTAGAAAAATATGTGGATGTCACTGTCGTCTAAAGAATTTGATTATAATTTATACATAACAAGTCCACGGATTTCAAAAAGAATTACCAGCTTCAACCGAAAGGAATTGGCACTATCCAAAACACAAAAACACTTTGAGACCCCAACTTCTCATGGGCAAGAAGCAGGCTGAGAACACTACTCGGCTGCAAACATGGGTCATTTCCTAAGGAACAGAAGGATGACTCTGAGGGTAGTGTCTAGAGTCCATAGCATGGGGCCAAGAAGGATTCAAAAAGAACCACCCTCAGGGAACATGTTTGAGTCCTAATCAATATACTCCCTGCCTTCTGAGCAAGATAAATGGCAGCTTGTCCTCTAGTGGCTGTCCCCAACCTTTTTAGCACCAGGGACTGGTTTCATTAAAAACAATTTTTCCATGGACTAGGGTATGGGGAGGATGGCAAACGATGGGGAGATGGGGAGCAGATGTAAATACCAGTGAAGCTTTGTTCACTCACCTGCCACTGACCTCTTGCTGTGTGGCCCCCTGTCTAATAGGCCACGTATTAGTACCAGTCTACAGCATGGTGGTTGGAGACCACAGCTCTACTGGATCTCAGAATTATTTCAGCCCAGTGACTGCAATGTCACTACATTGTCCCTCCACTTTTTGAGTGGAGATGTCTATTGTGGTTCTCCTGATCCTGTTTCCCTTATTGTAAGGGGGTATGTTGGAGACATATAGCTTGTTTCTTTATTTGACAGTCTTCTAATCACAAGGAAGTCCCGGACCCTACCCCACTAGCCTCAACTGCACTTGGACTTGATTCACATGATGAGATCTTGGACTTAAAAAGTATAATCCTGGCAGGGATGAGACTGTGGAGGTTTAGGGAAATTGGTGAGTATATTCTGAAAGTGGGAGAAATGTGCATCATCTTTCGCCACAGGGCAAACACTGATAGCTACTCTCCAAAAATGGCCCTCAATGAAACCCCTTCCTGATCTTCAAGTCCCTTGGTAGTCCTCTATCATTATTGATTTGCACTAGCCCTGTGATGTGCTTTAGCCAACTGAATGTAGTACTGTTGTCTTTGGCCAGTTCCTTTTGTAAGCCATACGCCTGGTAGGTTCTGCTTTGTTTTTTTAGGATATCCTTGAGCTGCCATGTAAAAGAGTTCACTATTTTGTTGCAGAGACTGTTGGGATGCTCAGTTGTCACAGCATCCCAACAACTAAGCTCAGCTAAGATGCTTAGCTTTTGTCACCAAAATGTCAGGCATGTGGGGAACCATCTTGGATGTTCCAGACCTAGTAGACATCACATGGAGCTCGACCCAGTTGATTCACAGAATGGTGGAGACAATATAATAGTGTTGTTTTAAGCTACTAAATATTGGGGTGATTTTTTATGCAACAATAGATAACCGAGAATCTTATATAAGCCCCTAACTATATAAGAACATGAGATTGTATTGGAAAAAAATGAATATCTTTTCTAATTATAATTTTCTCACTTTGAATTTTAGCTAATCTCAAGTCTTTTTCTCTGGAATATAATTATATAGCCACCACTATTAGAGCCTTGTGCAGTTGTTGCTGTATTATAGTTTTTTAGGCTTTTTGGCTCCTTTATTAAGGTTGCTTTTTACAAAGTTAAGTGACTGTTTAAGCCATTTATAGATTTTGGCAGGAAAGAAGATACCAGATGTCATGTATGTGATGAAAATATCCATAATCTTCCTGTTGTCATGAAAAGATCTTTTTAAACTCCTTTAGCGGAAGTTTAGATTTGTAGTGGCTTATCAGGCATAGAAAAACATAACTTTTTCAAACATGAAGTATTTTTAAGATATTTAAGTATTATTCTTAACAGTGTTCTAATTTTAATGGTAAAAATGGAATAAAGAGGCTCAAATATGCTCTAAAAATATAAATTCTTCTTTTGGAAGTTTCTAGCATTAGAACTTGGCATATTAGCCATGCTGAAATATATCAGGAGTATGAGTGATGATCAGAAACAGTGATTCTTTAATAAACTGGTACTCCAAAAACTATCTGATAGGTCTCAATGCTTCCACATTAGCTTAATTATATGAGGTTATTATAAAGAGCTATATTCTTTGTTTTACTCCCCATGGGAGTGCATTCCAGGCCAAAATTCTATTGTCTTATCAGAAAAACGTTGGGATTATCTCTAGCTTCTTATTTATTTTTCTAGCTTCAAAATTATGCAAAAAGTTACTTTAGGTCCTTAGTTTGAGTTATCATATCTTTATATGCATCCAAACATTGAATTTTGGAACTTATCCAGGGCTATCAAGTTGATTTAACATAACTTCATTTTTATGTTAAATAGGTCATGACTGGCAGAGCCAAAAGAAGTATAATAAACAAATTTTAACTTCTTATAGAATAAGAATTTCTTCAAGACCGTGTCCCCCCCTACCTAAATGAAGCCTCTAAATTATTCACCAGAACTTCTTAGATTTTTAGATTTCTCTGAAAGTATAAACATCATGATGACAATGGATTTCAAAGATGTTACTTTTGTTTCCAGGAAAGAGCCATAAGAATTAAAATCTGTTGGCAAGCATGCTTATTAAAGAGGAGGAGAATGTAGTCTTTGGAATGACAGAAATGAGAAGACATTTGAGTGATTCTTGCTACACAAAAATGAAGCATCACATCCAAGTTGTTTTTTAAAGGATGACCTCAAGACCTCAATCTTTATGCAATTAAATTTGAAAGAAAACACATATTAGCTCAGATATAAGAACTGTTTTGTAAAAATCCTCAGTGGACAGATCAACACTGAGAGATGAGCAAATAATCCTGTTTCCCTATTGTATGTTATAGAGAAACATATAATGAATATAGAAAATTTATAGAAATACAAATGATGAATAAACATATGAAGCACTGCTTAATCTCATTGAAATTTAAGAATATTAAAATTTTAAAGTAAGATATTTTAATTCATCAGGGGCAAAATTGAAAAAAAAATAAAGAAATGAAACAATCAGATAGTGTGAAGAAAAAGTTTTTATAGCCTGTACTTGTACTTTTTGACCTAACAATTCCACTTAATAGTACCTATCTTAAAAAATATACATGTGCATTCTTAAGAATAATTATTGTTTTACTATTTCAAATAATAAACACATGGAAGTAATCTAGATGACCATTAATAGGAGAATGATTAAATAAATTAGGAAAAAGAATAAAACAGAGACAGATACAGACATATTGAAAAATAAAAGTATACAAGATATATTAAGTGAAAAAAGCAGATTGTAAAACGTAATACGCAGTAGTTTTCAATTTATTTAAAAAATTACAAAAATTGTACATTTCCATATGACCACATATATATTATGATACATAGACATGGGATGATACACATGTAACATGCTGATTGCAGTAACCCTGGGGAAGGAGGAGAAAGCAATAGTGAGGAAAGGGCTCATAGAATAATTTTGTAATTATGGAGAAATAAAAAGAATGGGGGAAATCAATGTGGCTCACAACTTTAATAAAACAATAGCACAAAAAGCAAACAAAACAATAAGGTATCACCCATCATGATGAATAGAACAGCATCCCACATATCAATACTAATATTCAATGGGAACTGTCTGAGTATCCCACTTAAAAGACATAGACTGGCTGAACACATGAAAAAATCACAACCCAGGTATCTGCTATCTCCAGGAAACAAATCTAACAAACAACAACTCACACAGACTCAAGGTGACGAGATAGAAAAAATATTCCATGCAAATGGAAACCAAAAGACAGCACAAATAGCAATTCTTATATCAGAGAAAATATATTTTAAATCAACAATGATAAAAAAAACAAAGATGGCCATTATATAATGGCAAAAGGAGCAATCAAACAAGAAAACATAATAATCCTAAATATATATGCCCTTAACACAGGAGGTCCCAGATTCCTAAAGCAAATACTACTAGATCTAAGCAAAGATATAAACAGTTACATCGGTTCTGGAGAATTCAACACCCCACTGACAGAGCTGTAAAGATCACCAAAACAGAAAATCAATAAAGAAACACTGGATTTAAGTGAGACTCTAGAACAAATGGACTTAACAAACATCTACAGAACATTCTGTCCCCAAACTACTGAATATACATTCTTCCCATCAGCATGTGGGACATTCTCCAAAACAGATCATATCTTAGGCCATAAAACATGTCTCAGCAAATCAAAAAAAATTAAAATTATACCATGTATCTTCTCAGACCACAGTGCAATAAAAGTAGAAATCAATTCTGAGCGAAACATTCAAATCTACAAAAAGTCCTAGAAATTAAACAAACTGTTGCTGAATTATCCTTGGATAAATGATGAAATTAAGATGAAAATCAAGAGTCCTCAAACTGAATAACAAAGAGGACACAAGTTATCAATAATATATGGGATACAGAATAAGCAGTCCTAAGGGAAAAATTCATAACCTTAAATGCCTACATTAAAAAGACACAATGATTATAAATTAACCTATTGTCACATCTCAAAGAACTAGAACAAGAAGAACAAATCAAACCCAAATCCAGCAAATCTATAAATGTCATTCACCACATAAATAGAAGCAAAAACAGAGACCATATGATCCTCTCAATAGATACAGAAAAGGCATTTGACAAAATTTAGCACCGTTTTATAAGAACACTTAACAAAATAGGCATAGACGGCACTTACCTAAAGATGATATGAGCTATATATGACAAACCCACAGCCCACATAATACTGAATGGGGAAAAATTGAAAGCACTCCCACTTAGAACTGGAACCAGACAAGGTTTCCCACTATCACCGTTTCTATTCAACACAGTGCTGGAAGTCCTGGCCAGAGCAATCAGACAAGAAAAGGAAATCAAGGACATCCAAATGAGGCCAGAAGAGGTCAAACTATTGTTCTTTGCTGATGATATGACTGTATATCTAGAAAACCCCAAAGATTCTGTCATGTGACTACTGGAATTGATAAAGAAATTCAACAAAGTCTTAGGTTACAAAATCAATGTACAGAAATCAGTAGCATCCTTTACATCAACAACAGTCAAACTGAGAAACAAATCATAGACTCAGTGCCCTTTACGATAACAATAAATAAAATAAAACACCTAGGAATATATTTATTGTTATTTTAGAGTGTACTTCTTCTACTTGTAAAAAAAAAAAATAGTTAACTGTAAAACAGCTTCAGGCAGGTCCTTCGGCAGGTATTCCAGAAGAAGGCATTGTTATAGGAGATGATAGCTTCATGCTTGTTATTGCCCTTGAAGACCTTTCAATGGGATAAGATATGAGGGTGGGAGACAGTAATATGATTATCCTGATCCTGTGTAGGCCTAGGCTGAAGTGTGTGTTTGTGTCTTAGTTTTTATCAAAAAAGTTTCAAAAGTAAATAAACAAAAATACAAATTTTAAAAATAGGAAAAAGGTGCCATGGACAGACAGTAGTAGACAGTGATTTCAAATATGTACCACAAATTGAAGGCCATGAAGGCAGCCACCTTGAATTTTGAGTCTAAATTTTGATCTATTTGCTTCTATATTTGCCACTAGCCACTCAATAAACTCTTCCTCTCGGTTGAGAATCAGTAAAGATTTATTTAAGAATAATTGCAGATTTTCTCAAGGAATATTGTTTTGGTTAACTAGCATTTGAATACGATCATGCATTGTTTAATGACAGGGATACATTCTGATAAATGCATTATTAGGCAATTTTTTATGAAACCATTATAGAGTATATTTATGCAAACTTAGGTGGTATAGCCCACTACCCAGCTATAAGCCTATTTCTCTTAGGCTACAAACCTGTAAGGCATATTACTGTACTGAATACTGTACGCAATTGTAACACAATGGTAAGTATTTGTGTATCTAAATGTACCTAAACACAAAAAAGATATAGTGAAAATATAGTATTATAATCTTTTGGGACCACTATTGTATATGTGGTCCATTGTTGGCCAAAACATTGTTATGGGGCTCATGACTATACCTAATACAATTCAATTTTGATTAAATAGCTTAAGTAGTAGTTCCTTACATTTGTCATTATAAAATTCTCTTCATTATTTACAATCTTCTGTTGTAACAGCATGTAATAATTTATAATTTACCATAACTGAAATTGAATCTCTTATGCTTCACAGATAGTGAAGTGATGTCAGTTTCCCCATCCATTTTTTTCTAGTTGGCAGTTTATCCCAATTTGGGATTTTGTTATTCTATCTTCATCATCTTCTGTACAGTTTTGCTCATAACATGATGAAAACTTTGTTGCTCTCTGAAATATTTCCCAGATAATAGCCAACTGTTAAATTTGGTGAGCAATAAAGAGGCCTAAGAAAGTACCAATTGTTATCCCTCAAATAACTTTCTGCATGATTTTGGCCTTGTATTTCAAGAAACATGCTGAGAATCTGAAGAGACCATTTATATTTTCTTTCATTCTGCATTACTGGATTTTTAAGAAAGAAATTATGTGCTATAATAGTATCCTTGACTTTGAGAATTCTTGAAAGTCTCAGGGGGTATCCTTGAGAATGTAAGGGTCTCCTGTAGCAAGATTAGATGTATGGGACACTTGTAGTTTATGTAAAACTTTCAGATTCACAGTGAATGAGGTTTCCCTGGTGGTGGCCAATACAAATAGAGATATCAGAACAAAATGAAGCACAAATTCCTGCTGCAGTTAGGGAGCTCTAACTTCATGATAACATGGAAAGAGTGGAGGGCACAAAACATACAACATTTATATTAATTTCTTCAGGAAAAGCACAGTTGAAATAACTTCTGGAGATTTTAAGTAATAAGTAAAAAAATACAGACACTCAAAAATCTGATCATAGATTGGGAAGAATAATGGGAAGACAATTCACAAGCTGTTCTTGAGCCACAGGATGATTACAGGTGATAGCCACTGTCTTAGAGTAGTGACAGCATGCAACACCTCACCATGGCACCTGTCCTGAATAAGCATTATTATCAAATGCATTATTTTAGGAAACAGGGTCTGAAATAGTTGAGTGTGTAAGGGGTGGTGTTTGAGGACTGGAGTCCCATTTGGGTCTTCTCTGAGGCTATGATAGCTGTGTATACACTTAAGAAGCAGTTTCTTTTGTATTTTCATCTTATTGATCACAGGATTCTGCTCCACACATGTGTTTGTTTCTTTAGTATTAATTCTATCTCTAAATTAAAGTTAAGTTACTGGAATGAAAAGGCCTCAAGTCTGTAGACTTCAAGCAAGTGAAAGAAAGAGAAGCCAAGTTTTGGCAACTGACCATGGAAAAATATATAGCAAATAGGTTTGGTCCAGATTTGTTCCGTACCTCACAGGTGTTTTATATTATTAAATGTGATGAAGTATGTATAATGCTAGGTACCTAGTAAGCACTAAGTAAATGTTACCAATCATGAAGGCTTCTATTGCCAATTTTATGACATGGAATATCTTGTACATTTTCATGTGTCTTTTTTTCCCTAAACTGTTGATAAATAACAGGATTCTTTCATTTATTTCTTCCTTAATTACACCTAATTAAACTAGTTTTTAGAATTAAATAGATTCATCTAATATGTCCCCTTTCAGAATTATCTATCCAACAGTAATATAATGTGAGCCATGATTACAAGTCATATATGTAATTTAAAACTTCCTATTAACCATATCAAAAAAACAAAAAGAAACATGGAAAATTAAATATTATATGCTTTAGCCCAATATTTACAAAATATCATTAATTTCATTGCTTTAGTATAATCAACATAAAATTATTAGACAAAACTTATATTTTTTAATTTTTAAAAATCTAGTGTATATATTACACACATCTCAATTCAGATTAGCCACATTTCAAGATTTCAATAGCCAGATGGACAAGCAGATTTATATAAGGAGAGAATGCAATTGCAGGTAAAGAAAGTCATCTCTAGGTATTTTCAACCATTTGCAAGTGGATAAGCTTTTTTCATGGGTCATAATAAGTAAGGAGAGTAGTAGACAAAGACTTTTTATTGGTTTGTCTTTGCTTTTAAATCATTTCTAATAATAATCTACTCTATAATACAAAAGCCTAGTGTTGCTCAGAAACACCTGACTCAAACAATCATCAATTCCTTTGGGTATTCAAAATTAACTTCTGTTGAGGATCATGTTAATTAGTTAATCCAGTCATAACCACAGGATATTGATTTTGATAATCCAATGAGATAATCTATACGAAAGCATTCTGTAAGCTATAAAGCACTATATAATGCATATCAAGGATGAAGACTATTTTAATCACCTAGAGAGATCATTGGTTAATGCACTTAAATTAAAATAGTAATGCTCATCCTTTTCTTTCTAAATGGACTTTCCCTTTATGAGTTAGTCATGGAAATCAGGCAAATTCTTCTATTTCTTAAACTCTTAGGTCTCAAAATAGTGAGTAAAAGAACAAACCCAGGTTGGGATTGATTGACAAAGAGGATATTGAAAGCTTCCCTTTGTCGTTCCTCCCACCTCCCCCAACCCAACTATTTCAAAGTTGTGTAATGACTCTATGGTTCTCTAATTATTAGAAATTATCTTTCTTTTTCAGTGTGGATAAATAGCTGATTAGTATTTCTTTGATTTTATGGAAGTAGTAACTTAGTGGGCAACATTGAATGTATTATTTCTGTTTACTTTAGAATGCTTAGAACATTGGCAGCAAGAAGAGATAATTTAGAGAAGGTGATAGAAATGATAAATTAATGCAAGGTCAATGTCAATTTTATAAGCTAAATAATTTTTGTGCATGATGAGTATTGAAAACTACTTAGACTGGATAGAGGAAATGATGGGGATGGTGACAGTTATTTTAATTAATGAGTGGTCAGAGAATGAAGTGAACAAGACAGTCATGTCTAATTCCGGGAGAAGAACCTTTCCAGGCACAGGGAAGAAACAGTGAGAAGGCTTTGAGAGGATAAGGTTCTTGTTCTGGCTAGCGTGGAAGCGAGTGTAGGCCACTAGATCTGAGAGTTGGCAGGGAGTCAGATCATGTAAGAAGTGATTATTTTACTTTTCTATTCTGAGTAGGATAGGATGCCAACAGATTTTTTTTTCTGTAACAGTAAGAACACTTAATATGAGATTTACCCACTTAACAAATTTTTATTTCAAGGTAATTGTTAAGGAATTTTTTTTAACTTATCACATATTATTTACATAAATTATTATTCAAATACAGCAATTTTTCTTTATAAATCAGTAAATTGATTTATTTTTAGCTTGTGATTAATATCAACATAAAAATTGATTCAATATCCCTCTTTGGGGATAATAAGAACTTTAGAACCCACTTTACAGTCCAACATTGTCAACTATATGATTTGATATTTGTAGACTTCCTATTCTTGACTAGATTTTATTTTTACTTTATTCTTAGTTCTTCATCTTTTGTAATCTATTGGTTTTATGTATAATTGTTAAATAATTCAGATCTCTCTTATAACATATACTGTATAAGTATATATTAATGTAATGTGTATATATACCTACCTGTGTGTATATATACATACAGATTTATGGTGAATATAATTTATCTATCTATATCTATGTATCTGTATATGTATATTTCTATCTATAGAGAATAAATTGTATTATTGTCAAAATATTTGCTGCCCTTCTCTGATTTCTCTCTACCAGGTTATGCCTGAGGATGATAATATTCTCAGCACCACTGATATCAGATTCGTCCATGTGACTTGACTTGGTCAATAAAATGTGACATGTGACATATGCCACATCCACTTACATATTTGCAATGTAAATATATATCTCTATGTGTATCTATATTTATTAATGCATGGGAGAATTAATTTCTCTTTACATATAAAGTACTTAAATATATAGTGTCTTTAGAGATTATTACATTTTTAGAACATTTTTGTCTATTCGAGAATAAATTTATATATATTATCCAAGGCTTAGATACATTATCAGTAACTCCAACAATACTTGCAGACCAGTACTATAACATAGATCATAGGTAATGTGGCCACTAGCCACCTGGGGCTGTTTAAATTCAAATTAACTACAATTAAGAATTTAGTTACTTACTTGAACTAGCCATATTCTAAGTGTTCAATAGCTATATGTGGCTAGTGGCTAGTGTTAACAGCACAGATACAGAAGATTTTTATCATTATAGGAAGTTCTATTGGAAAGCTTTATTATGGATGACAGAATGTATTTTTGACTTGAAGTACAGATATTTTTTATTTCCCACTTTTCCTTTCTAAAATAAGGTGGTGACCATTTTTTCATTGTGGAATAGTACTAGTTGATTATTATTTTTGCCACAAAAATCACAAATTGGCAGACATGTTCTAATGAGAAAATGTCTGAATTGAAAGTCATTATATGTTGTTCACTTACCAGAAAAAAAATCCAGGATTAATTGTAGTGACATTTCTATTAGCATATAAATAATTGGACTGGAGAGTAGGCACATTTTGGAGTTCAAAGTGACATTACTCCTCTCTCATAAAAGCTAAGCAACGAACCATTCTGATTAAACTCACTTTTGGAATTAATGTAACTCGTATATTAAAATACTAGAAAATAAACTGTCATGTAGGCTTTATTTCCGCCGCTAAAGAAACTGTCTTATTAGTAAATAGTTAATAATTAGTGAAAAATACTAGGTGATGCAGTTGAGTGACAGAGGAGTTGGAGGAAAAAACCAAAAGCTTCATTTAAAAATGCCAGAATGCTTTTTGAAATGTTTTGTATATTGATAATTCTCATCTCTTTATTTTTATTATCATCTTGTCAAAAGTAACCATTAGAGGCGATGGGCACATGGTCACCTTGAATAAAATTGAATTTGGTCACAGAAGCATTCTGTTAGAGGCTGTCATACAACAGTTTTCATCTTTTGTGTTGCTGCAAAAGTGAAATTGATTAGTAACAACCTTAGATATAGTAAAATTTGTCTATGATTTTATAGTGGCATTTGTGGCATTGATCTACAAGTTAATGAGATGTTTGTGTGCTACCTTTTTTAACCAAGATCAGCTCTGTACAGTTGTAATGTAATGCAAATGAACGTCTGCTTGCATATTGATATTTTTACATGTGGGTTTTTAGACAGTTAAATGGAACTGTGCTGAAACAAAATTCCTAATTTTCTAAACAGAATGATGATGAAGTCTTTCTTTCTTCCTTTTTTTTTTAAAAAAGAAGATTGTTTAATGGCACGTTTTGGTTACATACCATGGATACTTTTCTGTGCTTGGATGGTTTAGAGATGAATAGTGAAAATATGTAGAATGAGAATGTTACTATTTTCTGCTTTTACTTTGATTGTGGAAAATGTTTATACAATACACAATTAAAAGTCATAGTAAGCTAATACCAAAGTAAAAAAAGGAGTTAAAAATGATATCTTGATGTGCCATATGGTTACTTCAAGCATTCTGTAGGGTGATGGGAAAAATGTATATTTTGGATCAAAATGTAAAATGTTTTATCAAAAGCTTCATAATTCTTTCTCATTGACTTCTCTGTTGCTATCTCAGAGAAGCTTACCTAGATTGGGAAGTCTAACTAACCAGTCCTCTATAAGAACTTTTAATTTGAAAAGTATTTAAGTATTTTTTAATTTAGGGATTCAGTACCTATCTTATGCTATAACCTCAAATTGTGGTGCCAAAATCTAATTAGTGATGATAATGCTAATGTTAGATACAGTGTTGGAGCATTATATAATATGTTCATGGAACACACATGTTTTGTTGATGATGGTAGTTTTAGAGAAAAGATGCTTTGCATATCAGCAGACCAGGATTTTTCCTTAAAGAATTTATTATCAAAAATAATAAGCTGTCATACAGTTTTTAAGAAAGTTTTTCAAAAAGAAAGCATGTGATAGAATTTTAAGATAATTCTTAACCTGATTTCTTGGGAAAATTCTCCAATGGGTTGCAATAGTTTCTAGAAACACAATCCTACATGCATATTTCATTATGAATATTATAAACATTCCTCAAACTGTCAATAGATAATTTGTAAACAATTTCCTAATTTGAACAGTTGCCACTATTCACCATTCTTTGCTCATCTGTTTTTTATTGTCTCCCCTACTGTCTTTCCCAAATTCCTTTGCATTCTAAATGCCTAGAATGTACTGCTTTCTTCCTTCTTCCTGATATAGCCTCTTCCCTTTTTAAGCTTCCATCTCAAGCCCCAAGGTTAAATTTAAGGCAATTTCTAGCAACCAGTATTAGTTTGAAGATAAATACATGATCCAAGTTTGCTCAATGAGAATGAATGCAGGAAATTCTATTGGTCTAAGAAGAGTTTCCATGTCTTCTACTGGATGTGAGCTAAGAAGCATTTTGTTGAGTTGCTGCTGGTAGCAATCTTATGAACATGAGAGGAATTGACCAGTGGACAAAGTTGGCATGCCAAGAATGACAAAGCAGAGAGATAGCAAGAATCTGGGTCTATTACATCATCTGGTCACAGCATCCTGAGTTGCAACTCCTTACACATTTCACAGTTTTACCATAGTATTGGTTTGTTTGGATATATTATTTATATTGCAGTTCAATATCATGTTATATGTGGCATATATAAAAATAAAGAATATCAGTGCTTGAAATGTCTATATGAAAAGACACTTTTCTTATAGTCCAAGGCTATGAAAAAAAAAATACTGGATTCAATAGAATTATCTATAAACCATATCATTTTCTTGTTTTTCTCCCACCAGAATATGCTATTAATTAGAGGAAGGAGATCAGTAATTTTCCTCACCACTGCAAGGACAGTTTTTTCATTACAACTTAGGTCCAGTAGAGTTAGTACACTGAGATCTAGACAGAAGTGTGGTAATACTTCCATAATAACAATGATTATAATGATGTCATTAACACTTTGTTAGAACACTTCTCATAAGTATTTCTGAATGATCTAGGATGTAGTGCCCCCATTCTGTACAGAATCGAGCAGAGGTTAGGAATGACTTTTTATTAATGCCACAGGAAATATTAGGCAAAGTGACTTTTTATTAATATCTGGTCTACTCAAAAATCCAAGTCTATTTCTATATTCTGCAAAACTCATGGCATGGTGTTATTGTGGTCAATGGGGCCAGCAGCAATGTTCTGTGATGTATTATATTCTAATAAACTTTCAGTTCATCTGTATGTACAGGGGATAAGGCCTATTTTATGGCTTCAACTTCAACTTCAAACTAGGTTTCCAAACCTAGTAAGGTTTGGAAACATTTAATCCTATGGCCCAGTGATGCTTTATCAGGGTCTTTATACTTAATTGGAGTTTTAACCCCCTTTCACAAATTCTCTAGAAAGTCTATGGCCCTGTCACAGCTTCTGTTTCAGACTTACCTGTAAGTTTACTGCTACATTAGGGATGTCAATTCCTCTGAAGGCATATGGCATACACAGCAAAAATCCTAAGGAAGAACTGAAAATGTGATAGAGCCTTTTAATAAATATGATCCTTTTTTTTGCTTCAAAATTTTCTTTCAAAATAAGCTGCTGATGTGTAATATCTTATCTCTGGTTTCAGAAAGACTTTTCTTCCTCATTAACTTGACATAGAGAACATCAGTCCTGGGGTTTGAATAAATATTGAGCTCAGTTGCTTTGCTTGCAGTCAGTTTATAATCACCACATATCTTTATGCCCTTGTCAGGTTTGAACAATGGATGATAAAGAAGTTACACTATGGGGGGCATAGATTTAAAAATTAGGGGCTTTTCCAGATAAAGAAAGAATAGCTTTCACCCTGCAGAGAACTCTAGATTCAAAAGGCAAAATATCCGCAGGGCTGGATCAAGTTTTACTGTGAGGAGATTTTTGCCAAAGGCAGTATTCTGGCATATGAAATTGTTATAGAGGTTATACTCAAAGAATCATGAAATGTTAAACTGAATGAGACCCTAGAGTTCATCTTATCCTACTCCTTCATTTATAGATACGCTGTTAGCTCCTGATCCATTGTCTAGCCTAATATCAATGAAAGTTCAGAATGGAATTGAGAATGAACATTTAAGTCTCTTCAATCCAGGGCTGCTTTCACTACGAAATAATTTGAGTTATGAATATCAAATTTCAATTTTGTAAAGCATCTACATAGTACATAATTATATTATTTTAGGTTAACCTGGAAACTGAGTTTCTGAGAAATTGTGATTTTCCCAAGATTAAATAGTAGTAGCAATAGAATTGAGATTAAAAGTCTTGTTTTAAATTCTCATTTTGCTGCAGTATTTATGACACTTCAATTTGGCCATCAGATCCTGATTATGTGTATTGGTAAAGCAGATCCTATCCTTCATAATTCATGTGTGGCAATATTGGGAGGTGGGTCAGTTAAGAGGTGATTAGGTCATTTAGAGGGATTAATGCCACTCTGGTAGAACTGGATTAATTATTGCAGGAGTGAGTGTGGTCTGCTCTCCCAGGACCAGATAAGTTACTGTGAGAGCAGGTTGTTGAAAAGGGAGGATACCCTTGTGTTTTGCTCCTTTTCACACGCGCACTTCTCCTTCTGCTTTTGCACCATGTTTTGGCACAGCATGAGCCCCTTACCAGAAGCCAATCAGATGTGGCCACCCATTCTTGGACTTTCCAACGTGCAGAACTATGAGCCAAAATAAAACTCGTTTCTTTATAAATTACCCATCTCAGTTATTCTGTTATAGCAACAAAGAATGGACTAAGGCACTCTTCAAGTGAATAAACACAGATGGATGTAATCCAGCCAATAGAGGCAAGCAGTAGTACTAATAGCAGATCCATTAGCCCCAATTTAGCAGCTTTGCTAATTGTAGAAAACAGGTGTGGAAAAATTGAGTCTCTTCTTTGTGTGCTATCTTCATAACAGGTAACATTTTTTGAGACCATTATATTTTTAACAGTGTTATAGCTTCCCTGGAAGTTTATTCTTCTTATTACTTTCTTCATTTATAGCTGGCTTGCTATCTGTGTGTGTGTGTGTGTGGGGGGGGTGATATTAATAAAAAGAGCCTTGAGAGAATGGGAGGAAAGTAGGAACACACACATACTAAAGGAAAGGGAAGGTGGAGATTTCTTGTGTCTCTCAAGTATTCTTTGGTCAGAGTATAAAGAATATTCAATGTGAATTATGAAGACTATCTTCTCTTGATGCTGACATTACATATTCTAATGTAATTTTTAAAAACAACTTTATCCTTTATCCTGTGAGTTGTCTCTTGCAAAAATACTTGTTATAGAAAAATATTTTGAAAAAGAGATAAACATGAGCATAAACTTTCCTATACTTCAATAGTTAATTACTTTAATAATTTTAATGAATCTTCTTTTCATTTTTTGCCCTGCTCAATTTGATTTGTAACCAGCTCTTTTCAATTAAATTAATATGAAGCCAACATATTTTATGCATAGTATATTTTATGGATATACTATAATATATATAACCAGCCTTGTATTATTGACCATTTTTAATTTTTCAGTATTAAAAACAATATTTTAATATACACAGTGTACCCTTGTTAAATCTTTTAGCACATCTTTGATTTATTATTTTATATGAATAACTAGAATTGGCACTTCCATATCATATTGCCAAATTTGTGATTGAATAAGCTTAATTCAGTTGAATTAAAATTTAAAGATACTGTTAATCAAATGTTTCTTGTATACTTATTTTTTGCAAAGCACTCTGATAGGTACTATAGGAATATAAGGAAGAATAATGTCTGTGTGCCAGATTGCTAATTGTTTTCGAATTGTTATTCTTGGTTGCCCAGATAGCTCAGTCAGTAGAATGTGAGACTTTTAACATAATTGCTCTTTTTTACTTCCTCCTTAATATTATAGAATCTGTGATTTTTAAGGTATGGTTTCCAGTATATAGGCTCTTTGCCAGCATCTCTTGAAGCTATGTTGGTTGTGGGACAAAGTTATGGCCGATGAGATATAAAAATAAAATAGTATATGTAAATTCCAAGAAGTGTCTCTAAGGAGGTAGAGGACTGGTCACTGGAGTAACTGTAATGACTGGAGTCTCAGTGGCCATTTTGGCCTTGAGGAAAAAACAATATTTGGGGGATGTTAGATCAGACAGAGAGAGAGAGAGAGCATGTGCACACATTCCTGAAAATGTGCAGTTCACACCAGCCCTGGAGAGCCTGGCTGTATTGTACTTTTTCTGTGAAAAAGAATTAAAATCTCTTCATTGATCCATCCATATTTTGGAGGTGCTTTCACATGTGGCTCAAACCTAATGATATTTAATAAATAATTGTTCCTTGGAAGTAGGACACAGTAAAAGAAATACTTGGGAAGACACGGAGAAATACCTGGATATAAACTAAGTTTGAAACAAAGTTTCAAGGTTCTAAATAGGCATATTAATATCAGACATTTTATGCCTCTATATCTTATTCTGGTAATATGGATAATCATAGAGAATTCTACCCATATTTATACATATAGGAGAATAGGTCTAAATGATGAGTTGAACACTTTTTCCTTTAAGTAAACATAATTTGTTCAATTCTTTACTTCAAAGCAGGAGAATTCAGAGGTATAAATCTTGCCTTAACAGAGACCAGCTAGGTCTTTTGTGAATGCATGTGTCATTGGAATAATCATATTATTTGCACGCATGTAGTTTCAATTAGTTATCAATGATCAAATAACTAGAAATAAAATAAAAACTAACAATAGGTGATTGAACTGGTCTTGATATTATTTAACCCATCTTTCTGGCAGGAAACAGTGTATAGTTATCTTTTTTTGTTCCCACTGCACTAAAGAAGAAATAATGTTGAATTAGAATTGGAACCCCAATCCACAGACAGGGTATATTACTTAATATATTATGTTGATACCAACAGACCAGTACTTATAGTTTGATTCAGTAGTACATATAGTTTGTATGACCATACCCACACTGTCATGTTTTTTTCCATATAAAATTATAGCATAAAGATATATATAAACATTATAGATTATCTTTTTTGACATAAAAATCTACCTTATGGATTCACCACAATTTCCCTAGTTATTCTGCATTATTTGGGTATTTTTGTCAATTGAGTGATTGTTTCTAATTTTTCTCTCTAAAGCATTTTATTTTTAATATTAGTTACTCAGGCATGTTTTCCATAGTAGAATTATTGGTCAAGAGTTCAGTCATATTTAAAAGCCTGAATACATATTTCCAAATTGCTTTCCATAAGAGTTGGAGAAAGTTAGCTATATATAAATGTGCTCTTTGGGGCAGCTTGGTGGATTGTTTTGTGAAGTTAAAGAGAAGATTCTGTTTCACTGTCTCTCAACTAAGGAGCCATCTTGACATAAGTTTCACTGTGTTTCATTTATTTTGCATTCTTTTTGTAGCTTTTTGAGGTATAATTGATTTACAATAATACTACACAAATTTAATGTATACAATTTGATGAATGTGGACATATGTGAATATCCATGATTACATCACTGCAATCAAGGTAATAAACACATATATTACCTCCAAATTTACTTGTGTCCTGGCTTTTTTTTTAAAGTAAGAACACTTAACATGAGATCTACCTTCTTAAGAAATGTTTAAGTGCATAATATTTTTTGTCAACTTTAGGGTTTATGTTGTACAGCAGGTATCTAGAACTTACTCATCTTGTATAACTATAACTTTATACCCAGTGAACAAGAACACCGCATCTCTTCCTCCTATCCCTTGGCAATCTCTCTCCTTCCTTTCTTTCTTCCTTCCTTCCTTCCTTCCTTCCTTCCTTCCTTCCTTCCTTCCTTCCTTCCTTCCTTCCTTCCTTCCTTCCTTCCTTCCTTCCTTCCTTCCTTCCTTCCTTCCTTCCTTCCTTCCTTCCTTCCTTCCTTCCTTCCTTCCTTCCTTCCTTCCTTCCTTCCTTCCTTCTTCTATTTTAGATACCACATGTAAGTGAAATTGTGCAGTATTTATCCTTCTATGACTGATATTTCATTCAACATGATGTCTTCCAGGTCCATCCAGGTTGTCAAAAATGGTAGGATTTCCTTCTTTTTTAAGGCTAAATAATATTTCATTGTATATATCTATATCTGTATATGTCACATTTTCTTTATCCATTAATTTGTTGATAGATATCTGGATTGTTTCCATGTCTTGGCCATTGTGAATAATGGTGCCATGAACATGGGAGTGTAGTATGTTAGTCTTTTCCATCTCATACTTGGCAATTGTATATTTTTGGGAGGTGATACAGTGTGAAGGACATGGGGTAACATAAAGATATTAAGGGAAGTTGGGGAATTGAAATAGGAAGAATGAGCAAGAAGAGATTACAAAAGACAAATTTTGTTTCCACTAAAAATTTCCATAGGATCAACCCCTCTTTAACTTCCTGAGTTAAAGTGATCAGACTCTGGAAAACCCGATAAAGACACTTGCAGCTTCTGTAACTTATTGGAGAATAATTTCCTGATGTAGTCAATAAACAGGCTCTACTGGGGGCAACTCTAAGTCTGGACCTGATATCAGATATTTTAAAAGTTAGTCTATTTGAATGAGTTAATAAAAAGTTTTATGTCCAGATCTCAGTTACTTGTCTTTACTATCTACTTTTTATTCTGAGCCAAAAAGAATTTTAAAGGATAACAATATATTGTTAGAAGCAAAATCTAGTGAGTTGTTCTTTTACCTAAGGAAATACCTCAGGGCATAATACAGAAATGACTAGAATAATGTTGGCAAACATTGACTTGCTTTTCACTATTTGTACATTATTTTCAACAGAACTGATTCTAAATAAAAGATTGGCTTTTATGATGCATTATTTACCTGAGGAATTTGGGTTAAGATTTATGAAAGTAATTGATTTAATCATTATCTTTTTCATTATCACAAATATGTCAAGCAGCCTGGGGCACAATAAGATGTCTGTAGTTTTGTTTGAATTCAGCATCTGCCCACAAAGCTAATGCCATAGCAACTAAGAAACACTTGTACATTTTTCTTAAGAGACTATCTTAAGAAACCTTTTATACTCTATCCCCATTACATTTTGGGACTGAATGGTGCATCCTCTGAACATTATCGTCTATCCTCTTTTTCCAGAGATCTCATGCTTTTACTCCTCTTAAACACCAAGCATATTTCTAACATGAACCTCTTTCCTTCATTCCATTCACATCCATAAATTTCTAAATGTCAAAGAGACTTTTCTTATTTAACTTGGCTTTGGGTGGCAGAAAATTTGAGTGTAGCAGCATTTTCCTAGGCTTAGACTTCATATCTGGCATGTCTGAAGATTAGCAGCCAAATGATAAAATTAAGGGTCTCAAATGCAAAACTAACAATGAAGCTGAGCCACCATTATCTTAAGCTGGAGAAGACAGTCCCTATTGGTGCTTCTTGCCTTTTAGTATTCTTCTCTGAACCACTTATTAGCATGCTAACTTTCCTCAAAAGAAGAATAGCCCACTTTCTTTCTTTCCTTTCTTTAATGATTCACCTTTCAAATGCTGTAGATTATTTCTAAAATAATTTATTCTTCATATATTGACCTTTTTAATAACTAATTTTTGAAAAATCCAAGAAGATATACTCTTTATAATCCTTTTTATTGTGGTACTATATGCATAATATAAAATTTTCCATTGTAACAATTATTAAGTTTAAGGACATTCACATTGTTGTGTGATCATCACCATCTTTCTCCAGAACTTTTTTATATCCCAAAACTGAAATGTTGTTGTACCCCTTAAATAATAACAGTCTACTTCCTCTTCCCCCATCTCCTGATCTCTGTGAATTTGACTACTTTAGGTACCTTATAGAAGTGAAATTATATGACTATTGTCCTTTCATGTCTGGCTTATTTCCACTTAGCATAATGTCTTTAAGTTTCATCCATAGTGTAGCATGTGTCATAAGTTTATTCCTTGTTAAGTCTGAATAGTATTCCATTATGTATGTACACACCACATTTTGTTTATCCATTCATTCATGAGTGGACAATTGGGTTGCGACTAGTATGAATAATGCCGCTATGAACATCGGTATATGAACATCCATTAGAGTATCTGCTTGCAATTATTTGGATATATTAATATAACCAGAAGTAGAATTGCTAGATCATATGGTGATTCTGCATTTAATTTCTTGACAACCCCCTGTACTATTTTCCACAATGGCTTGTATCTTCCCTTTCCTCTCTCATGCCCCATAATTTATCCTTAATTCCTAGTGGAACACTTTCTGCAGTGCCTCTAGATTTTTGTGTGCTTCAAGCCTTAAGAGTTCATTTTGGAACTATTATATATCCTTAGTTGGTTTATTCTCCTCATTCACTTCATTTTTGCATTTTTATTTTGTTATGGAATAGAGTACATAATATATCTAGCAAATTCTCCCTTCTTTTATAATTCTAAGTCTATAATATTGCAAGTGAAATTTGATAAGGAACATCAAACAATCGGCTATTTGCAAGATAAGAAAAGACATCAAAGAAAATAAAAATCATTTAATTTTAAATGAGGTGTAAGGTGTTTGACCCTTGAAAAGCACTGAAAATGCACTGCAATACTTAATAGCCAGTTTAAAGGAAGTGGCAAGCTTACCTCTATGCTTACAATTTGTGTATTGTAGACCATACCTCTTGTTGCTTCTGTGACTATGAAGTACATGTTTGCTGAGAAATACTGAAGTTGGTTACTACATTTCTAGATTTAAAACTGAATTTCTTACAGAGCTACAGTATTTGTAGGGTTTTATTGGGTTCTCATAGGTGTTATCTATAAAATTTAAGTACTTTTCAGGTGTGGGCCAGCAAATGTGCAACTGTCTCTCCGTATATACTATAATGGGGAAGAAAGAAGTGGAAATATTTTTAAACATGATTACAAAAGCAAAAACTTAAAAAGGCTTTTAAATTTTAGTTAGAGTACTTGCTGGTAATATAAAAAAATACATATAACATAAAATGCCCCCTAAATTCTTATTTCTTTTTTCTTAAAAAAGAAAAGATTGCAGTAAATG
The DNA here is from genome assembly GCA_008750895.1 of Mirza zaza. Classification (NCBI taxonomy): domain Eukaryota; kingdom Metazoa; phylum Chordata; class Mammalia; order Primates; family Cheirogaleidae; genus Mirza; species Mirza zaza. Next base: position 121,040 of record VSMD01118581.1, on the reverse strand, counting down.
GTTTATATTAATAGTTTATATCACGGAATCCTAGTAATTCATAAATGTTCTCTGGAGGTATAATGCTATGTTCATCTCTGATTGCTTCAATAAATAAATTCTCGTCTTCTCTACAACCATTTGTAAGCACATACTAGTTTTACTTTCATGTAGCTAAGGACAAAAATGGCCAAGTTATTTATGCTCTCATGTATTCCATGGAAAGTCAGCAAAACAAAGCTGCCCTTATGTATGGTCACCCTTCTTGATGACATTGGGAGGTTTTAAACCAATTAGGAACAACTTTCAGAAGAATCAATTGGATTGGCCATGCAGTAGAGTTTGATTAAATCATGTTTGTTGCATTTTTTAAATCACTGGACTATAACCATGAACAGTTTGAACTTTATATCCAATAAAGATTTTTAGCAACATTTAAATCCACTAGAGGCTTCCAAACTTCAGCAGTATTTTCTCTGACAAGATACTCTCATTTACTGGCAGTCACAAGCTGGTAACTTCAACCCTGGAATCAGTCACAAATATTGTTGTCACTTTTTTCCTACTCTTTAACTGGAACCTCATTTCTTGAGCTCTGAAGGTGTTTGAGTTTCCAGCACTTAAATGATTGTAAATGCCCTTTGTTCCTACCTGCCCAGAAAAGACCCACAAAGCAGAAAAAAACCAATTAGGTTCCTGTTGCTCCTGCTCTAATTAATTTCCTATGGCTTACCCTGGAGGAATCAGAGGAGAATCTCCGCCTCAAGTTCCAAGGCTTCCTTCTCTAATGGCTCTTTTCCAACCCTGTCCTTAGATGTCCATGGGTGCAGCTGGAAATCATACTAGTGAAAATCAACATGGGCACTGGCCAATCAGAGCACGCCTCATTGAGAATGGATGGGGACTACTCTGTAGCAGGGCAGACCAGCTGAATGTGAGCCCTGCAGTTGATGAAATTAAAAATCATGCAGTGTTTTCCTATTAGCTTAAAGGGATCTTAGAGTTTGAGAGAATTAGAAAAATGGCAGATTGCCGATTCCTACAAAATCTCATTTTAGTTTACACATTTGGCATAATTTTTTTAGGGTAGCAACATTAAATAGGCTGCCCAGGCCCTCCTGTACATGTGGCCACTACCTCCTTCCATTGGCTGGTTCTTTCTTCCTTCTGAGCCCTGGGAGGCAGCTGGAATTAGTTAATTTTTGTCCCATAGTTTGTTCACTTTTACTCTTTGTCTCTTTCTCAACTCTTTTGTTCCTTGGAAATGAAATTCATGTTTCATCATTCTTCATCTTGGGCTTCTTATTCACCTTTTGACCTAGTTCCAAAATGCCTCTCTCTTGCTTCTCCTTAAATATTCTCTTATGTAGCAAAATATGTGATTAAGTTAAGGATCTTGAGGAGTTTGTCATGGAATAACAGGTGGACCCTCAATGCCATCACAATATTCTTATAAGAGAGAGGCTGAGGGAGTTGAAACACCCAAACACAGAGAAATCAATGATCAATGCAAAGATAAAGGCAGAGGTTATAATAGTGCAGCCATGAGCTGAGGAATGACAAACATCTGACCTCCAGAACTTTTAGAGAAAAAATTCTTTTTTGTATTAAGCCACCTGATTGATAATTTGCTACAGCAGCACTGGGAAACTAATAACTAATATAATGCACAGGCATTCTAGGACTTTCCAAGGAAATATGAATAGACATATAGTTCCCAGGCACTTTGGAATTTTACAGAAACAGCCTATTCAGAAAACCTCCCATGAGTTACTTCATTGATTAATTAATTAATCACATATGTATCAAGGACTCAAGGGAAATATCAAATGTGAACAAGCAGAAAGACTTTCAGGAGCAGGATGAACTTGAAAATAAGCAAAGTCAGGTCGTACTTGGGGAATTACCAAGCAAAGCACAGAAAGGGAGGCATGAAGTAGGGTTGCAGAATAATCTTCAAGGTGTGGAATTTATAGTGTGGGCAATAGAAAAGGAGTTATAGAGGAATTAAATAGAGAAGTTAAATTGACATTTCTAATTTTATGTGAAAAACCTATTACTTTGCTATTGAAATAAGATAGAACTTTCTCAGTTTTAAACCACCCTAAACAATACTATGGCTTCTGCATGTTGCATTGTTTACCTAAATAATTTGGTCCCAAATTCCCCATCCATAGAAAATTTTCCTTTTCTATGCATGATTGTATCTACATATGCTACATTATTTGGCAATTGGATTACAGTCTCATTCTCTGCAGATGACTGTGAATTTAGTTCTGGGTAATGAATTTTTTAACTTAAATTTACACTAATTCTAACTCTTGCTTTATAGTATGCATATTAAAAATAGTTTACATTCTTTAGATATGCAGCATACTGCACTGTATTGAGCAGGGGTGAGGGCAGAGAATGAGACTCCAGGCCAACGTAGGACTTTAATAGCTTGCGCTTTTCTCTGCTAGGTATCAGGAGAGAGCCCCACCTCATACGTACCTCCCTGAGTCACCATCACATCCTTCCCTGAGAAGTCTCTTTCTCTAAAGTCCCACCCTTTGCCCTGCACAGGCCCCTTGTACAAAGTATAAACAGCATCTATGACTGTGTGAGTTCCTGTTTTGAAAAAGTAGTCCACTAATACTGATTCATGTCAAGGGTATAAATTTATTAGAGGTACAAATTTAAAATAAATAAGTTTGAAATGCATGAAGGTTCTCTCTAGCAGTAAAGAGAGTTGATGAATTCTCAATTGCTTGTAATTCCTGAATGCAAATGTCACTGATCTTTGTGATAAGCCTTTTATTCTTGAATAAATTCTTGAATTTATTCTTGAATTTTATTCTTGAATTGATTTTATTCTTGAATTTATTCTTGAAGCCTTTTATTCTTGAATTCTTGAATTCTTATATATTTGTGCCCATGTACAATTTGTTAAAGAGCAAAATCCTCAGATATAACACATTAGTCAAGATGTCTCAGGGACATATGAATATTTTTTTCTAAAAAAAAGGTAAAATTAAATGTATTTACATAACTCTTTGCCAAGAAAATCAAAATGTTTTAAGTAAATACTCCAGGAGCTAAGATTAGATAAGAATACTTGAGATATGGGTGGCATTTAAATACTTCTTATTTGGCTCTGCTTGAAGAAACACAGTACTCTGAAACATTCACTAGTTCTTTTACCAGCCTTTTGGAGTCCTGAACATCAAGAAAAGGTGCCAACTGGGATCCTGAGAGGCTCAACTTAAGCCTGAAGTTTATGTAAATAGCCTTTGTCCTAAAGATATCTGTATGACTTGAAAAAATAAAAGCTTCTGCCCGTGGAAGTCTCTTTCCAAATGAGAGACATCTAATCCTGGAGCCACGGAGTCCTGGCTTATTTCCCATATTCAAACTGAGTACGGAGATATAATGTCAGTGCTTCATCAGCAATGAATAGCTAGCTAGACTCCGGAGGGTAGCTGCCAAGAGGCAGGGAAGACTGCCATCTGGTGGGAATATAAAATTACTACCGAATACATGCTACAACTCCCAGTTGCTTTATCAAGTATTTGTTTACAACCTAAGTTAAAAGGCAAAAGTGAAATGAAAATTTAGATCAAATACCACAGGGATCAAATGAGCAATGTTTTAAGTTATAACCAATAATTACTATTATTTTGCAAGTTATTTCGTATTTTGTGTTCTATTTTTTTTTTACCTTTTCTCTGACATAAAAAACAAAGACACTGACAAATGTTTTTCTTTTATTCTATTTGATCATTCAGTCTTTCCTAACTTATCATTTGATAGTTTTCAAAAACTGGCATAGGCTATATTATTACAAAAAGGGCAATGTAATACACAACTCAGACCACATTTGGAGATAGAAGAATACAGAGGAATTAATAAAACGGCAAATAATGAAAGTAATCCAAACATAGGTCTGAGAATGATGAGGCTATAGCCTAGACTTTTGTTTGATTTACAGTTAGGATATTGTTTAATCCTTTTGTACTTGAGTTTTATTAATCAGCTTTTGCTCTAATAGTTCCTCTATTAGCTAGATCTCACCTTGGGAAATGATAAAGACAGATCGCCTACTTGTAAAAAGATTTTATTGTATTTAAAATGCTTACATGATTGTAGGGCTAGATCTGGGTGCCATAAAGTCCATATCAATAAATACTCAGATCTTAAATATCCCTTATTGTTAATTTTACTCTCTACCTTACTGAATTTCTCTCTCTTCAAAGTGAATGTGGGAGTGGGTTGAAGCATTTTCTGTATACGTGTGTGTGTATGTGTATGTCGACCACACTTCATATTTAATATTTTCTTAGTATGAATTTCTCTCCATTTAATATATCCATTATATATAATAAAATTAATTTTCTCTTAACACACAACTTTAAACATGCATTACTGATATACCACAAGAGAAATGACATGTGTAAGTTTTTCGTTCCTTGTTAAGTGATAATTTCAAATATAGGTGTAAAAGACAACTGGACCCAACATCTTTCCTTCTTTCATTCCCTGTAATTAACCAAGCTCTAGGGCCATGGTGGATGGTGAGCTTGTCCACAATGGAGAATTTGATCTCTGTTTCTGCTTACCAACAAATCTCTTTAGGTAGGTCCAGATGTATATGACTGGATTTACTGATGAATTCCTTAACAAAAAATGATGTATGTAGTTGGATGAATGCTTTGAGGATTCGTGGCTGAAAATCCTCAAAAAGAGCACAAGCTAGCTGATTTCCCTGATGTTTCTTGGAAGAATCATTGATTATCATTAAATAAATAAACCCACATTCCACATCATGGAGCAGGCAACACAGAGTTGCCCATGTGGGAAACAACTTAATCACCCATTAGTGCCTACAGTTCAGAGGAGTTGTCTTGGCAACTGTCACTCAAGGGCTTTCTGAGGCTGTCAATATCCATAGCAGATTGTTCCTGGTCTGCAGTACCTAGGTCTCTTGCTCACAGTGCCAGCTGATTAAAAAATTGCCTACCTTGTTTTTCCAGGTGCCTCTCATGATCTACGATGTTGACTTTGAAAACACCATGTGTCCTATATTTAAAGGCTAAAAAAAATCCCAAACACATCATCCAAATTTAGTGCATTATCAACCAGCCTGTTTTGTATGATACAGTAATAAAAAGACAGAAAATGCATTTCATCTATAAAGATGATAATGGAAACCAATTAACTGGTATGTTTTCAATATAGTGAGAGTATGAAGAATACTTGTCCTATCTGCACTTTAAAAGCTTTGCCTCATGGACTGTCAATATTAAATAAAAACAATCACCGGGTGATTCAAATCATCTGCTAGTCTTGGATTTTCTTTTCACTGAAAGCCATTGTTCCCTTCAGGTCTAATATGAGCTTCAAAGAATGCTGACTAATGTTTTCTCTCAACACAAACATTCTTATTTCTAACAGATTTAGTAGCATGCTGTCTCTAATTATCATTAAGATGTTTCTGAGAGCAAGTAACAAAGGTTATAGGCCTGGCCTTCATTTGCTCAGCCTTGTTAGATTGTAATCTTAGTTCCTGTCTACTCCTTGTATCAATGTCTAAACTGGAGCTTCTTTTGCTGCTTCTTCAGAAGTACAGAATCATATCTGTAAAATTCTTCTCTGAGATCTAACAATATCACCCTAACCTAGTACTCATCACCAACCTTGACTTCAGGCAAAAGAGATGATTTAAGAAACGATAGCCTATTTTTTCAACATCAGTGTATTTTTTCATGTGCTCTCTCATTACACACAAGCCAATTATTGTCTTGATCTCAAGTCTCGGACCAAATTATTTTAAATTTTTTATTATAAAATATTGAAACATACACAAAAAGTAGAGAGAATAGTGTAATAAACCTTTAGGTATCCATCACCCGACTCCATTAACTATTACCTCAAGATTGATTTTGTTTCATCTATTATTTGAAGAAATAAATCAGACATTATTTCATTTGATTTCATCAGCAAATTCTTCATTACAAAACTCTAAAAGGTAGAGATTCTTAGAAACAAACGGTATGGTGTCATACCTGAAAACATTAGCAATAATTACTTAAAAGTCATCAAGTATTAAGTAAAGGTTCAAATTTGCCTGGTTGTCTCATCAATGTTTTCTTACAGTTTGAATCAGGATCTAAATAAGGTGCCTACGTTGAAGTTGACTGATATGTTTTTAAATCTTTTTTAATCTATAGATTTCTTTTTATTTTTCTCAATTTGATGGAGAAGCTGAATTTGTTCTATAGAGTTTATCACAGCATGAATTTTGTTTGATTGTATTCCCTTGGTTGCACGTGAATAGGAGTGGAAATGGTTGTCCTTTTGCCAGTTACACAGAGCCACTCATGTAGAAACTTGAATTAACTGGTGATATTTTAGTGTCATTTGTTGTTTTCCAAACACCTTCTATGCCTAGATTCCTTGCACTTCACATGGGATTTCATTATATATCAGTTTCTTTCCTGGTTAGTATATGTCATATATTCTATATCGTATATTCTAGATGTCATATATTCCAGAATTGTTTTATGTGTGAGTGGGCTTCCTCCCAAGATCTTCTGTCTTATTTTCCTTTGAATTGATAGTTAAATCTTGAGGCTCGATAGATGCAGATTTGATTTTTAGGAAGATTACTCCATAGAGAGTGCTGTGTATTTTCATCAGAAGTTATATAATGTCTGGTTGTTTGTTTTTGATAGTTAACAGCCATCTATGGTCATTGTTAACTCAAAGATTATGGACAGTTTTGATTACTGGATCTTGTTTTTGTTTCCAGAGACTGATTATCTCTGAGTCTGGGACCCCACTTAGGGGTACACAGAGGCACTCTTGATTTCAGAAGATAATTATGCTGCAGATTCAATGAACCTGGTTAAGTTGTTTGAAAATTGTATTTTCTAGTTTAAACAAAACCAAACTTACAAAATGGACAAGTGTTTTCAAAAATTACTGAAAGCAACCTGTGGACTAAAGATTATACCACTAGTGACACCATTAAGAGATAGAAAAGGCATGCTACAGAGCAGGGAAGGCTATTTGCAAAATAAATAAAGGGTACTGAAAAGAACTTATATTCAGAACATATAAAGGACTTTTACCCATCAGTAACAAAAATACAAATAGTACAGTACAGAAAGTGGGAAAAACACCCAAAAAGCTACTTTACATAATAGATATTTCATAAGTACTTCCAATGACCAATATAACATTGAAAAGCTATTTAATCTCATCAGTTATCTGGGAAATGAAAATTAGTACCACAAGGAGATAACACCAACACCGCAGAATCTCTAGTATAGTTAAATAGATTGACAGCACCAAGTCTCAACAGGGATTTGGAGAAACTGGAGGTTCACATACTCTTGGAGAGAGTGTATTGCTCTGGGAAACTGTTTTGCAAGATCTACTAAAGCTGGGCACATGCCCCAGCAATTATATGCCTCTAGCAATGTATGCATATGTGCGCCCAATAGAAATGTGTTATTATGTGCACAAAAAGACAGGTACAGGAATATTCACAACAGTGTTATTTTTAATAGCTAAAAATTGGAAATGACTCAAATATTCTTCAGCAGTAGAGTAAATAAATACATTTTGGTTTATCCATACAATGGAATACTCTATAATGTTATGGATGTAAAGAAAGAAACCAGACACAAAAAAGAATAGATTGTAGGAGTCAAAGTACATTAAGTTTCTGAATAGGAAAGAAAACTAAGCTATGATAGTCCATGTCAGGAAAAGAGTTAGCTTTGGGGAAAAGGCATTGGAAATGTGACTGGGTTGAAGCATGAGGGAGCTGCTGGAGGGTATTAATATTCTATTTCCAGATATGGGTCATAGTTACATGGGATGCTTAATTTATATAAAATCATTGAGTTGTGTCCATATTATTTGTGCACTTTCTAAAAGTATTACATACTACATAAAATAAATTAATTAAAATATTGTATTTGTGATGTAAGCAAAGGAGAACAGGTTTTTAAAAAGTAGAACTGACAGTTTTCACACTTCTAATATTTCTCCATAAGTCACATTAGGAGGGGAAAAAAAGATCAACTAATCCTACTCATCAAGATGTCAGTTAAGAATCTGAAATTATAAAAAAGATTGAAATGAAAATTATAAAATACTCTAAGTGACAATGAACTTCTCCATATTTTATGGTTCACATATTTATGTTCTATTAACCACTGAGAAAATGAAGCCATCACGATTAACAATATATTTTAAAACTAAGCAATAAGAATATGAAGATACTTGTCTGTAGTTTTTCTGTGCTGTTTAAAATCATGTTATACCTAATCTATTACTTCATTACATTTAAGAGTCACTAAAATTAATGTTAACTCCTTTGAGTTTTTAACAAATAGTGATAAAAAAGCTGCCTATTATTGTTTACATCTGTTCTTCCTGAAAATGGCTAAAATAATATAAAGAAACAATATGGTGACAAATTAGTGCCATTTATTTTTTCTGAAAATACTCTTGAAAGATGCTTACAAAAAAATGCTGAAGATTTCAATATGTTAATCCATGTAACAGGCTTAGTCTAGTGCCTGACACTTAGTAAGCACAAAATAGATGTTAGCTGTTAATATTATTTGTATGAACAAATGACTAGTGAGGGAGATTTTCTATAAAGTTGCATGAGAGTAGTTTTTTTCCCTGACATATCTGTTCATTATATTTGCTAGATTGTGTTTCAATAATGAAATCCATGAGGAAGTATTTTTTTATGCATTGGAGAAACCATTATTCTATCCCTTAATGACTTCTTTAGTGAAAGCATTGCTTTATGAATAAACTGAGTAAGTACAACCACTAATACAGCAGCTGCATTATCTAGAATTTTTTAAAGTGATCCTAAAGGAAGGCTGGAGAAATGAATTTTCATATGAAATGCATTCCCAGTGTCATTATAGACAAGTTGCTGTGACAAAGAAATTGTAGCCGGAAGTTTATCAAGTTCTGCAAAATGTTCTAGATATGACTAATTTATAGAAACAAAGGTATAAAAATATAGTGGAACACTAATGATACTTTGTGAGATGGGGAATGACTTCTGTGTAATCTAAAGATCGTTGACTATCTCATGAAAAAAACACCTTTTCTGAAATTAACTATGTGTTAGCATTTAGATTTATTTTATAAAAAGATGAATGTTCAAATTTACCTACCTAATTCATGGTAAGTGCCTATTGGTAGTCAGTATCACACTTTCACATCCTTGAACTGGCCCTTTAATTAAAAGATGAAAAAATAACTGTCATAAAAGTTATTCTATATAGAATATTGTGAAACTGGATTGTTTGCGAATATTTGTGATGTTATGAGCTTTCATTGCCAAAAAATGTGCAACTTATAAAACTTTTCATGTTGCAAACTTTAAAAACATAAAAAAAATGCGTAATCATTGATAAAAATCTTCCAAAGAATTACAATGGGTCTTAAACTCAATGATTAAAATATTAAATAAATATTAACTCAAGTCCATTTAGCTTTTTTCCTTTTTTTATTTCAAAATATTATGGGGGAAAAATGTTTTTGGTTATCGGAAAAATGTTTTTGGAAAAATGTATTTGGTTATTTGGAGATTGCTTTTGTAATGCTTGAGTCTATGGCTATAAGTATGCCCATCACCCAAGTGTTCTTTGTACCTATTAGGTAAGTTTTCTCCCTGCCCTTCCTCCCCCCCTCTGCCCTGCTTGATTTCCACTGGGTTTTACTTCCCTCTGTGCACATATGTGCTCATAGATTAGTTCCAATTTAATAGTGAGTACATGTGTTATTTGTTTTTCCATTCTTTAGATACTTCAGTTAGGATAATAGTCTCTAGTTCCATCCAAATTGTTGCAAAAGGCATTAATTCATTCTTTTCTATGGCTGAGTAGTACTCCATAGTATACATATACCACATTTTGTTAATATACTCATGAATTGATGGCACTTAAGTTGATTCCACATCTTTACAATTGTGAATTATGCTACACTAAACATTTGAGTGCAGGTGTCTTTTTGATAAAATGACTTCTTTTCCTTTGGATAGGTACTCAGTAGTGGGATCACTGGATCTAAAGGTAGGATTACTATTAGTTCTTTGAAGAATCTCCATACTATTTTCCATAGAGGTTGTACTAATTTGCAGTCCCAACACCAGTGTGTAAGTGTTCCTTTCTCTTTGCATACATGCCAGCATCTAATGCTTATGGACCTTTTAATAAAAACCACCCTATCAGGGAAAAGGTGATATCTCATTGTGGTTTTAATTTACATTTCCTTGATGATTAGTGACACTGAACATTTTGTTTATTGGTCATTTGTCTATTTTCCTTTGAAAAGCTTCTGTCCATCTCTTTGCCCACTTTTTAATGGAGTTGTTTGCTTTTTTTCCTTGCTGGTTTGTTTGAGTTCTTTGCAGATTCTAGATATTAGCCCTTTTTCAGATGTACAGTTGGCAAATATTTTCTCCCATTCTGTAGGTTATCTATTTGCTCTATTGATTATTTCCTTAGCTGTGCAGAAGCCTTTTAACTTAATCGAGTCCCATTTAGCATTTAAAAACAGTTTGAAATCAAGGTAGATAAAAATTTACTAGCCAATTTTAACAATATCTTTGCAAAATTAGTAGACATTGTTGAAAGATACGCATCATGACTTAGAGCAATTAACAATATACTTTTCCTGTTTGGATCCATGTATCTTTGTGGCATAGCATATTTAGTGGTGACAGCCATTAAAGCTCAGTATATAAATCAACTGAATTATGAAGCAAACAACTGAGTTGCTGTATCACAAAGTATTAAATCAACATTTAAAATATTATGAAAACAGTTCAGTCATTTTCTTAATGTATTATTAAGTAAAACAAAATTTTGCTTAAAAATTATTTCAACTTTATCTTTGTTTTATAATGCCCCTGATATATTAGTAGAGCAAATATACATAACTATATATAAGTTAGTAGATTGCATGTTTATAATTATATATATACATGTATCACATTTATATTTTATGCATGTTTTTATTTTTAAGAACATGCAATCAGAATGGTTTAGAGATCACTGATTTAGAAGTTGATAGGAAAGAGAAGATGGCAAAAGAGATAAGTGCATAAGGATTTAAGAGATAGAAGAAGAATACAGTATTACTGGAGAACAGGAGACTGGGGGGAAATATTTTTAAAAAATAATGAGTTGGTTAACAGAGTCATATGCAACAGAAAGCTTAGGAACCACAAGATCTGAGAACAGATGGATGATTAGAAAGCTATTGATGAAAGTATTGTTAGTCAAGTGGTAGGAAGAGAAACCAGAATCTACTCAATAAATGCCCAGATAAGTGATGGAAGGGAAGGAAAAGGAGCAGTAAGAATAGATTTACTCTTATTAGAGTTTGGCAGGCAATGGATGAGGCAATGGAGAGGGAGAGTCAGAGATTACATGAGAAGTGGGAAGAATAATTGATTAAGTCAAGAGGAGAGTGGAAGGGAAAGGGTCACATTCAAAGAAGGAGGCACTTTAGTAAAAGAACAGGATACTTTGTGAATCATAAAAAATGTAAGAGATCAAGTGTGTTTCTAAGAAAATAAAGGAAAGCTGTGGGGATTGATGTCAAATAGCCACAACCTCAGTGGATTAATTGGGTAAGTAACCTCCTAAAATTGAGAAATGCCAGCTTGTGACAGTGAACTTGATAAAAAAGGAAAAGGCTGGAAATATCTTCCATAGATCTCTCGTAGGGAACTAACGCAGAGATCCTCAGATAACTGAGCAACATCGAGGGCCCAGATGCCGCCAGCTAACATGGATTTATGTCAGAGACAAATAAGAAATTACAAGATTTTTTTTCCAGTAATATGCTACCTTTGAGATTGAGAGAAGAGAAAGAAATTTTCAGGGATTGGCAAAGAATAGAATGAAAAGAGAGGGTCTTATAACCATAGTAAGAAAGATGTTAACAAAGGAATAGGAAAGCAGGTTCTAAGGACCCCTTGGGTAGGAGACACATGAGGGACAGAAGAGGACAATAGGCAGAAATAAATGAAGGACTGAGAGGGAAGAGCAAGTGTGAGCATGGAGGAGAGTGTTAGAATCCAAGATCGTGAGGCAGGAGAAATTCTGAGGGACAATGAGGTCCAAGTTCTGATTGTACTTAGAAGAGGTCAAAAATGAGTAAGAAAAACAGTTCAACAGACATGTGAACATTAAGGTCCTTTGATGTCCTGTTGGGTGAGGGAAGGCAAGGAGGAGAACATGAACTGAAGAGGCCAGTATGAGAAAAGCGGGAGAGGATCCTACAGACGAAGGGGGATGCCTGGATTCTATAGAAATTCAGAGAAAGTGAGATGGTGGTGCAAGACGATGTTTTAAAAGGGAGGTTGAAATAGGGTCTGTGAGTCAGAAGAGGTCATTTCCAGGTGTGAGCTGAGCTGAGAAGGTGGAAAGTAGCCTCCTAAGACCATACATATTCTCTGTTGGGCACTTGTTCATGTGAGCTTTTTATATTTTAGCAACATTTCAGTGGCAAGAATGCCATTTAGTATTTCATATCCAGTAATGTGAATGCTTGAAGAAATAGATGAGTTATACTCATCAAAACTGATTCTAGCTCAAATGATAATACAGCAATGTTTTAAATCAGGTTGTCAGAATGTGTACCTTTTAAAGACTCACATCAAAGCCTGTGTTTTAATACCTAAAAGGTTAAGATGATTTCAAATATAATTTTTAAGAAATGAATTTAGAATAATTTTCCTAGATACAGACCTGTAGTATAGTAAGTATACTGCAGTTCCCATCTGCCATCCGCAACAAGTGTTGGCCTCCTGGCTACTGTTCAAATGCTATTCATATGTCCACTAATTCAAAACTAATTTCACCAAAAATTAATCTAACAACAACAAAAAAGTGTCACATAGTTGATTCTGTTGTAATTTCAGTTTTTGTAATTCAAAATAAGATTAATTTTCCTGCCGTTGGCCAAAGATTATACTCACAGAATGTAAGAGTTATGATTTTCCCATGAAAACAGGAGCTATGAAAGTTATGACAATAACCATGCAAATTAATTACTTTTAAGTTTTTAGGAAGGCAAAATAAGAAGGAAGGAGAAAGATTTATCTACACACAAAGAGCTACTCCAGTGTTCATTGCATCAGCGTTTTGAGTAAGCCGACCTTGATATTTTGAAGAGGAGGCACTTGCCACCCACATCATGTCTAAAATAGCACACCCTTTTGCATGCTTGTTCAATATCTGGAGTGACAGAGCTAACATCTTTGAGAGCAGCAGGACTTCTCATTTATCTCCTTAAGAATACATATTAGCTTCCTATTCAGGCCTCACTTTAAAATAAAAATATATTGGCTAAGTATTGCTTGAAATGCCCATTTCATCTTTGGCTAAATCCACAGAACATTAGGGTAGCAAGAAGCGGATTGAATTGAGCTTGACAAAGGGTGTGAATAGGTTTGCCACCTGATTGCTGTGGATTAAAATTCTTATACTCATTTTGATCAAACAGAGCATGTGATTATATTGGGTTCTTCCTGCATCCAATGAGCTAGAATTTGATTTCTCCCAAGTGGATGATCAAATCAACAACAGATCAGGATGGTGGAACTTCTAGGTATCAAATTACCTAGATCCCACTATTCAGCAGGAAAAATAAAGGAAGATGCAACTGAAATACATAACTGAAATTTGAGTATTGTTAATCTCTTGCTTTAAAACATGATGTATTCTTGAAGCCTGTCTTTGAAAGTGAAGGTTTAAAATAGCCTTAATAGTAAATGAAATATTTCTTTTCCAGACAACACAGTAAGATGTTTGATACAGATATGTGGTAAGATTTTTAATCCTAATTCCAACAGGGGTAGTTTTTCTTGAATCTGTTCCTGGCCAATTTAGGGGGAAGAAGAAGTCCTTGAAGGGCTGTGATGGGAGGCTGTCATCTCTTATCAGGGCATCTAGGGAGATAGACACAGGCATCTTTCTCTTCCATAGGCCTACTGCCTCTTCTCTGACCCAAGGGAACGGGCAAAGTAGGTTGAAAACCCCAACTCTTTTAAATGTCTGACGTTGGAACAGGCAGGGAAGAAAGAGGTCTGTCCCACCTGTCCAACCACATTTGGGCCCAAGAGTATCTAAGTGTCAAGCCACATGCAAGCACCTGAAAACTGCTGGTGAAGCCTCAATTAGCTGTCAGCTCAGAGCCCAGCCAGTGAGGTCCCATCTGAAGAAGAAGGTGTGCATGGTGGAGGGAGGAAGAATACTGACTGGGAGGGCAAGTGTTGCCAGCAAGGAGTCTCCCTTGGGAAGGTCACAGCCTGATGTACTGGGAGAAGCAGCAGAGGGGGAGATGACCTTCTGATGGGGTGACAGAGTGAGGCCTGCCATACACAGGCCAGGGTAAACTCTCTGCAAGCAATGTAAGGCTGCAAGGGACAGGAGAGATGTCAAAAGCTAGCATGTCTTTGGGATAGTGTGGAACAAGCTCAGAAGCGTTCTCTTTGAATTGGTATAAAGAATACATTCTGGGCCGGGCGCGGTGGCTCAAGCCTGTAATCCTAGCTCTCTCGGAGGCTGAGGTGGGCAGATCGTTTGAGCTCAGGAGTTCGAGACCAGCCTGAGCAAGAGCGAGACCCCATCTCTACTATAAATAGAAAGAAATTAATTGGCCAACTAATACATATAGAAAAAATTAGCCGGGCATGGTGGCACATGCCTGTAGTCCTAGCTACTTGGGAGGCTGAGGCAGCAGGATTGCTTGAGCCCAGGAGTTTGAGGTTGCTGTGAGCTAGGCTGACGCCACGGCACTCACTCTAGCCTGGGCAATAAAGTGAGACTCTGTCTCAAAAAAAAAAAAAAAAAAAGAATACATTCTGTGCAGAAAAGGCAGTTTATGAGTACATATGGACAATTGTAAAGAGAAGACTGTCTATATGGATGACCAGCTTTAGATTATTTTTCTCAGTTTGTATTCTTGCTTGTTTAAATATTTTTTTCAGACAAACACTTGCCTTGCCTCCATTAAATTGGATCTTTATAATGCACAAATGAGAAATTTATTAGTTTTTTTAAAAAATACATGATAATCTTCTAAATTATTTATGGTGATTCAACTGTATAATAAACAGAAGAGAACACACATACTAGGAGACAGATTATATACAGGATTGCATGCTTTTCTGGGGTGATAGTTTGAATATGCACAGAAAAGTTATATTTCTTGTGATTAGATTTGATCTTCCTTTATTTTAAAGTATAGTCTCTGAGTTATTGCTATTTTTTTTTTTTTTTTTTTTTTTGAGACGGAGACTTGCTCTATTGCCTGGGCTAGAGTGTAGTGGCATCATCATCATTGCTCTTGTTTTAAGTCAAATTTAATTCTCTGGAAGAAAGTTAGTTAATGAGAGATTTCTTCCCAAATATTACTTGAAATTTCTTCCTAAGTATCACTTAAATTTACTTTCTGAAGTGAAAAAAAACTATAGGCAGTGGAAAAGAGCAGTGTTTATATAAGCAGAAAAGAAGGTTGCTTTTTTTAGTCAGGAGAGGATTGATTTTTTACAAAGTAAAAAGTAAAGTACATTATCTGGGATACTTCATGTTGTTTTAAATATGAATGATATTTAGTCCCTGAGCAAGATAAGCCCTTTGTAGCTCTCTAAGGAAAAGCAAGCCTATTTGCCCTTGGGGAAAAGGGTCACAAATACATATAGTTATAACCTGGGAATATCAATAAATTGTTCGGAAAGGGATGATTTTACCAACGAACATAGC
The DNA here is from genome assembly GCA_008750895.1 of Mirza zaza. NCBI lineage: Eukaryota > Metazoa > Chordata > Mammalia > Primates > Cheirogaleidae > Mirza > Mirza zaza. The sequence continues at coordinate 105,261 of VSMD01118581.1, read as the reverse complement.
CTTAGGTGTGAGATAAAAGACAAAGTTTAAAATTCTTTTAATTTTTTTTTTTTTTGTGGACATCTGGGTTAACTTTTTTTTCGGGTAATATTTATGTGCCTTTTCCTTTGTTCATGAAGCAAATATTCAGTACCTTGTAATTAAATCACTAATTTCAGCAGAAACACTGAAAAGCAACATGCAAACTACAAGCCATGAATAATTTAATAGTCATTTCATATTAGCAGATGGGATCTAAAGATAAGTTAAATGGCAATTACACAGAATAAACAGGACTTGTTTTTGAAGTACAACTATACAGTGGTCACAAAGGCCTGAGGCATGCCAGTTCTAATTTATCTATGTTCCAGCTCATTCTTTACACACATTTTAATTTTCTCATTTTCCTTGGATCCTATCTGCAGGTTGAAGACTAGACGTCACTAAAGTAGTACCTGACACAGGGTTTTATTCCTTCAATTGTTGTCAGGCTACATTCTCATGCCTAGAGAAATGGGGCCACTCTTTTTACACACTCAGTTCTCAATTCCCACTTTCCCTAATATAACCATTCTTTGATTTATAACTTCCATAGGTAGGTGCCCAATGTAATTGAAATCAGAGATGCATGGGATACTATATAAATACAGTGTGTGCAATGATTGCAGTAATGAGTTTATGTGAAAGCACAGGATTTGAAATGTGTGTTTTTTAATGGAAAAAACAAGGTAAAATATAATGGCCTTTTATCTATATAATAAGCACTACCATTAGGAGTGACTGGATATTAAACCAAATTTGCTGATTGGTGTGAACATGTGATGACATAGTGGCCATTGATAACTGGCCAAAGAAAAAATCGTAAAAATTAAATATATATTTTATTCATGAATCTATCCATTCATTTGATACAATAGTTATTTAATACCTACTATATTTTAAAACCCTGAGATAAGAATGGAGGACAATGAATAAGGCAGTCTTAGTCTTTACTCTCAGGAGGTTTTTTAGTTCAGCCAGGGAGCTAGACATTAAACACTAAACCAGATAGTATTTAATGTAGTTGTGAAAATCACATTGCAGTGCAAGTACAAGGTGCTCAAAAACTAGAAAACAGGGTGCTGGCAAAGCTTATACAGTGAGGGAAAACCTGCAGGACTCAAGACTTTGTAAAATTTAGGGGGAAAAGTTTATGAAGAATGTTCTAGGCAAACATAACAGCTGAGTCTTAAGACAGGAAGGAAGATTGGTGAGATTGCGGAATTGAGGGGACGTTAGCATTGGAGTCCAGAGTGTTTTCTGTGGCATGCAAGCCCTGGCGTCTCCACCCTCCTCTCATTTCATAAATCTCCAATCCTGCCCTGGAGTCCTAAACATACAGGTGGTATATTAAGCCACATGTGTGTTAAAATTATCTAGGGGCAGTAAAAAGAAAACTGAGTCAATAATAAAACCTTAAGAATGCTCTATGTTTAGGAAAAGGAAGATAATCCAGCAAAGGAGACTAAGAATGAGTACTCAACATGGTGGGAGGACCAGGAGAAGGCAAGGAGACGAAGTGGCTAGACACGTCAGAGGCTGTTGTGGGGTAAAACAGAGGAAGTCGGACAGATTACTGGCCAGGTCAAAGTTTTCAAACTGGAATGGATGCTTGGTAGAGAAGAAAGGAAAAATAGCAAAAGACTGATAGATATAGAAAAAGAAGAGTGATCAGTGGCTCTCAGATGCGAAAGAGGTCCAAGAGTAGTCCTTGCTGGAGTCATGGAAAAGCAGTCTTGGCAATGCGAGATTTGGATGCAGTGGAAAAAATAAACTTGAGGATAGGATATTAGGTGAGAGAGGAAGATACTTAGAAATTTTGGAGGTGGAACATTTCAGGTGATGACAGATTTCAGATGTGACTCTGAGAGTGAAAGGCTGAGGAAGAGAAATGGCAGGTTAATTTGCAATAAGGAGATACAGCTGGGATGTTGAATGGGACGTTTATTTAGATGTGGCTATTATCCAGGGTCATGGCTACACTGGGGCTGGAAGGGACAGCAATAATGCAGGTGCCAATCCCTTTTTATATAGGATGCATGATGGCTAGAGATTAGTAGACATATGATACCAGCAAGAAGGGAGATGGTACATAGCTAGATAGTGAGAATATCAAAGCAGCAGAGATTTTTTGCAATGGACAGTCCTGGGGAAATGGGGGCTCATGAACCTGAGGGTATCTGGGATGTGGAAGAGTAAGCAGCCATCATCATTCACAGCAGAAGTGTTGACTTCAATGGAGGATGGGATTTCAGTCAAGGTAGGAAGGTAGAGGCAATGAATATATAGTGAAGTCTGCAAAGCATGAGCAAAGTTCTCAAGGCACAGTGGGAGAATTTGAAAGACAGGAAAGGGGAGAGAGAAGGGAGACAGTCGGGGGTTAATGAAGGGCAACTGGGCAATGAAGCGTGGAACATTGTGGGAATTTTAATGTGGCTGAAAATAAATGCTAGGGCAGGATTGGGGACCAGGGAACTGGATGGAGGGGCTGACAAAGTAAACAAGGATGAATGGGTGTGGCAGGGTCAATAATGTGCGAGACATGTGCTTCCCTTTATTGAGGACCTGGGAACAGGAGCCTGGCTATAATAAGTAGAGCAAAGGAGAAGTGGTAAAATCTGACAGGACTTGACTGGAGGAGATTCCAGTGTGGAAATTGTCTTCAGGAAAATGGGGTTCTTCATTACCGAAATGGTAACATGTTTATAAAATATCCAATCTGCCAGAGGTTTGTAAATAGGTTTTGCAATACTTGACCCATTCTGATCAAGTGATTATTTTCTCCCCTCAGGCTTTCATAACAAAGGTTTCAGGTTTAATGATTTTTTTAAAAAATTCATCATGTCATCTTTGCAGTCTGGGGTATATTATAATATACATAATGTGCATGGACTCAAATTTTCCCTCAATGTGTTAATATTATCAATGGAATGTGCTATGAAAAAGCATGAAGCTACATCCCTTCTTTAATCTAGTTTATTGCTCAGTACTGAGAAACTATACTTTAATAATCATCTAATAACTTGAAATAATAATGTATTTTCCAAAGGTATCTAATTCAAAATCAAGAAAGTAGTAAGATGCTGATTGAATCTGCTTCTTTCCAAAAGCTATGTGATAATACAGGCCTGACAGAAATGTAAGAATTCACACTAAGTGGTGAACTTATGTTTTTGTGAGCTGTGGGTGAGCCCATCGTAAATAAGTATGGTGGTTTAGTTCTAGTTAATATCAACATTCAAATTCTGATCTTTTGGGTTGTCTTTGATAGTATCAGCAGAATCCCCTCCTTTGTCATTAGAAAAGAAATTTGGGGATTATCCCCAAATGATTTGCCACACTCTATTTCAATTCTCTGCTTAACCAATTTAAAAAAATTGTGTTTGAACAATGTAGAGTCTGACACTGTGTCATATTTATATTTGTACTGTCACACAGCATCCAGTGGGTGAGATACTGTAGAAAAACGATTGTTGAATGTACTGTTATCTGCATCACCACACAATGCTGTGTGACCACCAGGAAAACTTGATGGCATACAGCCAAAACCACATTTGTTTAGTTCATAAGGCTGTGGGGTTCAGGTGATCTCAGCTGGTCTTAGGTGATCTAGGCTGGTTTCACCCAAATGTCTGGGGCTCCTCTGGCTGTTGTTTGTTTGAGCCTGGACACCTGGGGAAACCTAACTCTGCTCCATCTCATGTCAACCTGTAGCCAGCTAGTCTAGGCATGCTCCAATGGCATAGTAGAATTACAATAATGAGCAAAACCAACTCTGCAAGCATCTTCCAAGCCTCTGTTTGTATCGATATCCTGTTGGTCCACAAGAAACCACGTGGACAAGCCAGAAGTCAGAGTAGGAGGGCAAAGCAAAATTACGTGGAAAGGACATGGATACAGAGTGGGTGGAGAATTGGGGCCATCAGTGCAACCAGTCCATCACATTTAAAAACTGAGCAAAACAATCATAGAGTGACATAAAGCACACTGCACTCAGGGTCAGAAGACATAGCAGAGAGGCTCCACACTGTTTACTTTGTGAACTTGAGTGATTTATTTAATCATTCTGGACTCTAATTTCCCTGTTACCCCTTTCCAAACTTTAAAAGCCTTTGATTCCATAAATTCAAAGTTTTAATGAATTTAATGCTATGTACAGTTTGTAGGAGGAACTTTATAGGAAAGTTGTTTATTATTCTATCTTTCAGTGAGCCAAAATGGCTAGTGTGAACGGCCAGAATTGATTAATTTCAACTCTATGAATCTTCAAATATTTTGTAATCACATTCAAACTGATAAGCTTCTAGTCTGAACTTGGGTTTGAATCAAAGTGCTGAAAGTTTAATTTCCTATTGAGGTCTTCAGTTTTTGTTCCCATCTGATGATTCTTTTGAAGCATACAATGTGTCAGTATAATGTCAAACACGATGACATCTCTTATATATGAGATGATTTATAGGGGCCATTGATGCTGTGCCTTAATAATTCATTGTTATGATGAATTCTTATTCTTAACTTGACTAGAGGAGCTAGTCAAGTTAAATTTGCATAATGCTGATTAAAAATGTGGGTTATTTTAGAGGAGATGAATTGTTTTATAAAAAGTGTACAGATAATACAGAAATGAAACTTGCTTTTATTATATGATACATAATTATGTAATATATAATGAAATGCTGGAATGCTGGATTATTTAACTATAAGAACAAATACTGAGTAAAAATGCTCCAAATGAAAAATGTTTATAAGTTGCACAAGGGGAAGGTAATATATACAAATGGTCTTTGAAGATGATTTTCTGTGCCTAAAATGACTTCTTATTCTAGTTACTCAGGTTGCCTCCAAAATTCCACACCTAGATTACCAAAATATATCGATGAACATATAATTGTAACTTGCTTTAATGTGTAGAATGTTCTGTTCCAGACATACAGAAATGACTTGCCATATGATAAATGTTTATCCTTGTCATATCTCTGGGAAGCATTTATTTTGGACTGATAATTTACTTGTGAAATCAATCACTCTGCCCTGTGTCATTTCAGAGTCACCACGTAGACATATCCAAGAAACTTCACTCAAATCAAGCTGGCCTGGATTCAAAAGTACCAGTTGGTTGTCAGAACGATTTGGCTGATGACAGCGAGAGGATAAACCGCGGGGCCAGTGCAATAGCAGGCACCGATGTGACCACAGGTCAGTTAAGCCGCGTGAGGGCAGTTTTAGCTGCCCACCTGACAAAGGGTCAGTATACAGATTCTTACTACCATTTCGTTTGGAATATATGGCTCAGCCAAAGTGACCACACTGCCCTGCAAATCTCATTAAAATGACATTTTAAGTGCAGCATGATATTAAATACTCACAATATCGACAGTATCATTCTTTGTTTTCCATTATTGGATCTTTCTCTTCGTTTATGGTTTTTGTGGCCAAGGAAGTATTTTATTTCAAGATTGCCTGTATTGTTATGATAAGAATATTTTGACATTTTTGCTAGAAGAATGAATAAGAAGGATTAATGGCTAGAGAAGAGGTTAAAATAACTGAGATGTTTTTAATTTAAAGAGATCAGTAATCAGATGCAGACTTGAGTTATGATGGTTTAGTTTATAGAGATGGTGATCTGATAAACGGACTTGTGGAGGAGTTGATAGCATTCAATTAAGCTACCCAGACTCACTTCCATCTGGTGGAAATTTGGGATGAGTTAGCAAGGGAAATAAGAATTTTCTGTCTTGGCAATATTTTAAACACACCAAACCAGCTCAGATTCTATTACACTTTATCTTTGAAACTTCACATTTAGTTTGTAGGAAAATTGAAACTGTAATTATTCTTAAGTATACGGTTTGTTCCTTTCCCCTCCTTATTTGGTTTTGTAGCTAGCACACTTTCTTCTCCAAGGACATGTAAAAGTCAAAATACTAGATATAAAGTGTCTGAAGTGTTTCTGCTCCAAACCCTGTCTGTGCAATCTGAGTTCTTTCATGTAGTTAGCTTACTGGCTTCTGACACTCCTATAAAAATATCCCATCGAGCTTTTCTTATTACCTTTTCATTGACTCTCTCAGAGTGATAAAAATGAAATTCTGTAAAAGGCTTTGAAAACCATGCATATTGCAATTCCTCCAAATTTCTAATACTAATCAAGTGTGACTATAAAAGAAACAACCGCTGCAGTGAAAATTGCTGCAGCGTGTTAAGTCTCAAGCCATTATTAATTCATTGGAAACTATTTTTTCTTTAAGATTATGGATCTTAAAAAGTACCAAATAACACAATTCCTAAGATCAAAGTTTTTGTTTCAATCACAGGAAAACTTGTTATTTAATCTTCCCTTGTGTATGCATCTCTCTGGAATGGTCCACGATAGCCTCAGCTTTGTGCCCTGGGAGGATAGTGCAGACTATGTTACAGACCAGAGCAGCACCTGCTTTGAACCTCTTACCTTTAAGTGATGGTTTTAAGGATGAAGAGGACCTGGAATTAAAGTAGTGGTTCTAGGCAAGCGAGACTCCCTAACTTCATTCAAGAGAGTAAAATGAAGTCTCCTTTCTTACATGAAGTTGATTTCAACATCATTTAGAAATTACCCAGTATGAACATCTGGGCAATATTTTTATTTGCTTTCTCATTTGTAAATGCAATAAATTACTGAGTGTTTCTCAGGTACAAATTATAATTGTATAACAATTCCATATATAAAAATGCAAAAGTAAAGTAAGGCAAAAATATAATTTTCAAACTTGATTTTTATATACATAGTGGTTTATATTTGAAAAATGAAATTGGATCCATAGTTAACATTTACCATACTTGGTATGAGTAGTTCATCTCTGAATATGTAGTAGCCTCCTTTGAGTTCAGGATGGACAAATGAAACCCTGTCTGAGGTTTCTCCTCTTTTTAATGCTCAGACATAAGTCAGTCACTTCCGAAATTCCCTTTCGGTAATAGTGGTAGTTGCAGAGACTTTGTAGCATATCACAGACTAAAAAAAGACTAATTAAGATAGAAATGGATGCCACTTTTTTAGTTTTGCTCCTTATATCCACACCTAGTCTTTCAGTTAGATAGGATGGGACCTTTTCAAATATGTATCTAATAATTATACTAAAGGGATAATTATCTTTATCTTGATTTTCAGTATAAACAACTAGAGGGTTAGCTGTGAATGGCTGAACACACATTGGGTACTGTGACTGTTCCAGCCAGGGGTATGGTAAAACCCCACGCAGTATCAGGGCTGTCAGCCGCTGGCTCTTCTTTGCTAAGAAAGAGGTGAAAGTGTTTCACCAGATCTCATCGATGCCCTTCTTCTAGGGGCCCTTGATTCAGTCTGATTGCTTGGTGATGCCCATGTCTTTCTTATTTTAGGAATGTTTTTATTAATGCTACATGTTATGTTGTCCCTAAATTACTAAAAGAGTAATAATCATCTGAAAATAGGATGATTGGGTGGTAGGATGATAAAGTTCAGACCTTTGGAGTCTGAACTGAGATTGTTTAGTTTAAATATTGGCTTCCTCACCCACTAGCTATGTACCATGAGCAATTTGTTAGACTCCATGTCTTTATTTGTAAAATTTGGTTAATAATAGTGTTACACCAGAGGCTATTTTGAAGGTTACATTAGATTGAATAAGCGAAAGTTACTGGAGTACATAATAAACTCCAATTAAGTCAAGCGATAATAATTAACTACTGAGTCTTTGTGAGCTGATTGCCAAGGAAAACTTTGTTTCCCTACAATATGCTCTTCAAGGTGCTGGCTGTGGCCACTTGATGTTGTGGCTCTGACAGTCTCCAAGTTTCTGTCTGCATTTTGTTTTCCTTTTGAGAACTGTATCTTCTTGGAAATTGTATGGTCTTTGTGCATGCATGCTATGGATGGTGGAAAGGATGAGAAACCCTCCTTAGCGTTGTCACCAATTCCTCAGAGTATGAGAAACACTCCATTGTGCAGAGGGTGGATGGACTGCCTCTCTCTATTAACTCTTTCCCCACCTTGCCTGACCAGCAACAGCTCAGGAGGAGCACAGGACTTCACTGTTCTATCAGCTTGGGAGCTATTTTCAGTAGATGACATGTGTTAACTGGAAATGACTGCGTTAAGCTTTTTGTTGCACAACCAGTTCCTCGGATTCATTTGCTTGTGGAAAGCTGATTGGGAGGTGTCCTCAGGAACAATACCTGAGGCAGAGTCCCAGAAGCAGGTCTGGGCACAGGGGGAAGTTGAATCATGATACAGTGACGACAGAGGCCCCAGATGCTCCCACGGGGAGCTCTGGAGTTGGCGTGACTCTTTAGAGTTGCCCTAATTTGGGAGGTTGGTGGGGAACAGGCCTTTATACCCCCTGCATCAATCAATCATTGGATGCAGCTGTCCCTGAAGAGAGGCTGTGACTGTGGGCAAGGTGGCTTTCTTCAGCCAAGGGCAAAGCCATTTGGGATAAGAGCATTATTATTTAGCTGTGAGGAGGATCTGGTTATTATGTGGGTCACTCATTAATTGCTGCAATTGTTTCTGGTGATCTGCCTGGCTACACCAGGGGCCGTTTTCCTTTTTCCTCCTTATGTGTCCCTCTGGAAACTGAAATCTCTGCCAGAGAGGGTAACCTTTTAAATATGCCTATTTGTTTTTGCCCTACATAAGTGTTCTTTGTTGAGCACATTTTATATTTTCCTACTCCACATTCTCTAATGTCATTTCCTTCCCTTTGAATTTCCAACTACGTTCTTTGAATTATTACTACAACTTTAGACTCAATCTGTGCCATCATTTGTCCTCCATAAATTAGACTAGTCAAGTAGTGAGAGGAACACTGGGCCAGAAAACAAAACCCAGGTTTTGCTCTAAGTTTTAGTCCCAGCTCTGCCACAACCTAGATGTGTAGTATTTCCGAAGTCATTTCATTTGTCTGAGCTTCACTTTCCCCACCAAAATAGGAGACACACCAGCTAATCTTTATGCCCTGCCAATTCCGAAAGCTTGTGATTCTATGGCCTATTCTGATGTAGAGTATTGAGACTGCTGAGCTCAAATGTCCCATCTCTAAATAAGACCCACATACAGGTGATCCACCATATCTAGGATCCTACTTATTTGATAAATTAAACAGATGACAGGAAACAAAGTCCATGGGAATTTGTTTCCACTGAGGCCAAGGTAGAAGTTAGGGTATAAACAATGGATCTGTAGAAAAATAATCTTTTTTTTTTTTTTGGGGGGGGGCCAAACCACGTGGCTTTATTGTACACTCGTGGACGAGGTTCTGGGGGGCCAAGAGAGGGGGGCCCCAGAAGTCGCCCGAAAAATAATCTTTATGTTGCACTTTAGTTTAAGTTATCAGAGCTATTTTGAGTATTAGTCAAGATTCTTTATTGATTAAATAGGTGATTATATGTTATCAAGAGATAGGTATTTTAGATATCATTATCGTAAATCACATTGTTGTTTCTCAATTTAAATAAAGGAACACCTCAATAATTTAATGTTATTCTAAGTAGTGTTCTAAGCACGATGATTACTTTTACTCCAAAGACTAGAAAATCTGTTATTTAAATTACTGGATAATTCTAAACTGGTAATCAAAAGATCTGGTATATCTTTCATCCTTCTATTTAACATCTATGCAGATTTTTCATAATCTAAATAAAATAAAGATATTAATAAAATTTCCCCTACATTTCTAGGGAATGCTATTTTAGTTTGGAAATACTGACACCCTAAAGCAAAATATTATAAGATTGTTCTTCATTTTATAGCAAACCTATTTCCCTCTTTTCAGAAGGTCTAAATGTTTAAGAATGTGCTGGAAGGAGAACCTGCAGTCATTTCATTCTTTGAGCAATTCTGAAATATCATTTCTTATTAGGCAGTTGTGCGAGCACTGACAACTTGGCCCTTCTTCTTCCCTAGAGATTAATTTATTTCCTGCAGTGCTTGCTGCTCATGGAAAATCCTACTCATCAGCCTTCACCAATGGGAGATCTCATCAGCAGAATGTTAATTATCAAAAGCAAAACCATACACCATATTAAAAGGGAAAAAGAGTTCTCCAGGCAAAGCAACCTTTTTCTTTTCTCCCCAATCTCTCCTCAGTCTGTGGCTGGTCAGGAACATTAACCACTGGGAAATATTTCATGAGGTGGTTGAGTATAGTGGGTAGGCTTTGCAACCAAACAGACCCAAGAGTAACCTCTAATTCAAAGAATCACATTTCTTTCTGATTTTGTTTCCCTATCTTTAAAACTAGAATAAAAATACCTACCTCACATGAAAGTTCTTGTGCATAAAAAACAATGTGCATGCTAAAAAGACATATTTGGGATCTGTTCTCTAGATCAGGGTTGGCAAACTACGGCCTGTGAGTCAAATCTGTCCCATTGCCTGTCTTTGTACAACCCGGAGCTTAGAAATTTTTGTTCTTATTTCTAAGTGGTTAAAAAATAAAAACCAAAATAATCCTTTCTGACATGGGAAAATTATATAAAATTCAAATTTTCATGTCTATAAATAAAATTTTATTGGAACATAGCCACACTCTTTCATTTACATATTGTCTATTACTGTTCCAGTGCTATATCAGCAGAGTTGAGTAGTTGTGACAGATATTTACTAACTGGCTTTTCAAAGAAAAAATTAACTAACTTCTGCTCTAAAGAGTCTGAGTCCGAGGTTCTCAGGTATACCAGGAGAATCTATTTCAACACGGTCTTCAGGTAATTCTGATGCAGGGAGTCTATGGACCACACTTTGAAACAAATAATACACTAGATGAATTGTGAACAACCTTTCTCTTCTTCTCACTAATCACTTCCACTCTATCAGCAAATCCTATTGGCTTTATCTTCAAACATTATCTAGAATATGGCTATTTTTTCCCCCATGTCCACTGCTATCAACCTTTGTCTCTTACTAGGATTTTAATCCCAGCTTTCTAATAGTCTATCTGGTTCCACACTTGTCCCATAGTGTCTCTTCTCAACAATGGCCAGAGTAAATGTGTTAAAACCCAAATCAGATCATATCATTCCTTTCCTCAAAATCCTTTAGTGGCTTCTCTACTTCTCCCCTTTTCTCACTGCTCTAGGTATGTTGGCCTCCCAGCTGTTTCTCAAAAACCAAGGGAAGCTCCATCCTCAAGTCTTGCACAAGCTGTTTTTTTTTCTAAGTGGCACAATCTTCCACCAGAGATCCACATGGCTTTCAGCTATATCTCCTTTAGGTCTTCTTTCAATGCTTACCTTCTCAGTGATCCCTTGCATTGATAGGAAAAAACCCCCGCCCAGGGGCCCTGAGGCAAAATTCACTGTTGATTGGATACATGTGAAGCTTATAGCTGATCCCACGAATCCCACTGTTGATTGGATAATTTTGCATGCTCATAGTTGATTGGTTGTGTGTGACCCAAGAAATGTATAAGACTGGAGAGAAATAAGGAAGCGGTGCTCAGAATTTGGTGGCATGCCCCTCTGAGCCCGTTGGCAGAATAAAGGCTGATTCTCAGACCCTCTGTGTGCCTCTGCGTTCTTTCCCTGGTCAATTGCTGTAACACTTGCTGGAACACCATAACCACCTCATTTAAAATTGTAAGCCTCCTACTAGGGATTACCTGTCTCCTTTATCCTATCTAGCTTGTTATTTACATTCCTTCTTTATTCTGATTATTGATAACTTCCCCCACACGCCAGCACCATCAAGGCAAGGATTTTTATCAGGTTGCTTTATCCTTAGATTCTAGAAGAGTGTCTGGCCCATAATAGGTTCTCAATAAGTATTTTTTAAATAAAGAAATGAAGCCCAGAGTTCTCTTTTTACTTGACAGATAATGTGTGGCTATGAAACATTTTCTGTATGCTAAAACAGTTGTCGGGAGTACAAATAGAAGACTCATATCTGAAACATGACGCAATATCCACTTAATCACTGAAAATGAGAGGGAATATAAAGTAGCTATTAACATATTATTTGTTCAATCTCAGCCAACAATTTGATTACTAAAGGTGCTAAGGAAAGGGAAGTAGATGGTAGGCATAGATATAAAAACATAGATGAAAATCCAGTTGAAAATGTGGAGAAAATTTGAAGAAATCATAATCAAGCTGCATCCTAAATCAGGTAGATGTCTTACTGCAGGTTTGACTGTTCAGCATCAGGGTGAGCAATTTTAGGAGACTGGCACTCAAACTTCCCAAGAAGGAAACTGAAGTGTGAGTTGCCTTGGTTCAAATTAATGCTTTAGGAAATATCAGCTTTATAAGAGAATGCAAATCACTTTTAAATATACTTGAACTTGATCCTTCCAAAATATAAGGAAATAAAAATTTTCTGTTGCTTTAATCTTCTTATTCAAAGAATTATCTATCTAATTTTATGCTTATAACTTCATTTTGTGGATTGAACAGTAGGTTATTGTTACAAAGATATAGATTCTATCTAAGGTTACTATTCAGCCTATATTTTTTAGAGAGAAAAACAAAACAAAACTCCATTTTTGTGTCTGCTATTTTATGGATGAAATACATATTTGACTTGGTCTCCAAGGAACTTAGTCTATATGACTCCAAATCGCTCAGCTAATTTGATCACTTAAGTAATTGGTTTAGTGAATATTCAATTCAGTATGAGAAACATCTCCTCCATATTAAACTTGTGGTGTTTTCAAATGGATTGGGAGATAAAAGCCAACGAAGATAAAGGTTGTAAATCAATTCAGGTTTTAGAGACCTAAATAATTGTCAGAAAAACCAGTTCCTGCACATTTTGAGATTTCTTGCAAGTTAATATGATAAGGAATACAATTTCTATTCAATCTGAAATCTGCTCTGTCAACTAGAGCTGGCCACCAGAGCATGGGTGTTATTCTGAGGACATGTGCTCTGGGAAGAAGGTTGGGCTAGATCAGACAGGGAGAGGTGACTTATAAGGTCCCTTCTAAAGTGAAGATTGTTCAAATCCTATTATTTTATTTTGAGATAATCTAATTATTTTAATATCCTTGCCTTCCATTTTTCTGCTTGACTATGTACTATCTTAAATCAGCTTATTGACAAGGGAGGGTGAGACTAATAACTGTCAAGATGACAGATTGAACTTTCCAACTACAGGCTTATAATAGTTTTATGTGAATATGAGATGGTAATAGCAAGTAATAATTCTGTAGCACTTTACGTTTTACAAAGCACTTGCAGGTCCATTATTTCATTTGCTATTTCCTCAGCTCTATGATTCAGTTATTATTATCAAAACTTATTCACTGATAACGAAATGAAATTCAGAGATTCCTCAAGACACACAGACTGTAGGTTATAGGCTTAGGACTCAGACCTAAGTCTTCAGATTCCTGTTCTCTGTGCCATAACACGTCTATTTTATTTTCCCTCATCCGTCACCCACCCAAGAAAAGCAGCACTATGAGAGAGAAATAGTGTTGTTATCCTTTTTTACAGATAAAGTCACAAAGATAGTAAGTGATAGAAGTGGGAATTACATCTGGGCGTACTGCCTAAAAACTTTGTGTTCTTTCATCTATAATGTGTATTCTACAGAGTGTGTAGTTTTATTGATGTTTGTGATATAAGAAAGACCTAAAAAATCTAAAAGCAGCAGTCGAGGACAGTGACTCATAAGGAGAGGGAATGTGTCCAGGCAGGCGTGGGTTCTGGGCTAGCTTCCCTGCCAGACCCCTGACCACCTCCAGCCCCTGTTAGCACTGAGGGAGATGTTAACAGAGGAAAATAAACTCAGGCTGTCAGGAGAATTAACATGATGTGTGGAGAAATTTCACTTCTGCTTCGACATCACCTTTCTTCTTCCCAATTACTCTGTGAGCTCCTCAGAAGTCACAAAACTGTATTTTGTCTTTGTATTTCATACGCATCATCAAAATCGCCAGCAGTTGGTATGGCGGTTTTAGACTTTTTATATCTATTAATTCATTTAATCTTTGTAACTATTCCATATAATAGGTGTTATTATCCTTTTTCCCTCCTTTTTTAAAAACATCAGAAAATAAGGCACATGAAGATTAGGTAACTTATATTAGATGATACAGCTAGTGTGGCAGAAAAAGAATTCAGAGAAGGAAAGACAGGAGGAAGGAAAGGAAGAGAGGGAGAAAAGAGAGGAAAAGAAGAAAGGGAGGGAAAATGTGAGAGAGGAAAGGAAGGAGGGAGGGAGGAAGGAAGGAAAGAAGGAAAGGAAAAGGGGGAAGAAAGGAAAGAACGTCGTAGGCTAATCAGTGCTAAGGAGCAAGAGATGCAGAGAATTCTGTTCCAGGTCCAAGTGGCTAGCACTTAACAGATCTCTAGCACGACGGAAGTGGAGAAATTTCTGGTTTTCTGTTCCTCTTCATCGTTGGGGTGCTTGCTGTTAGTGCTTTTTTTAAACCATCCATCCCTCAGGCTCCATTGAAGCCATAGTGGAAAGGACTGAAGTGTCTTGTCTGAAGACAGACAAAATTCATGTTTGTAACATAGCTTGCTTTACTTAAGAGTTTGATATGATACTGTGTTAATGGTGAGTCCGTGTACCTGTTAACTAGGAGCTTTAGATAGCACAAATTATGCTTGAGACCTGTTGCTTTTTCTGCAGTTTAACACTTATAGGTACCCTTTTCCTCCTCTGTAGCCCTTAGATCTCCACTAGGCTTGTGCTGTATTCTGTAAGCATAGTGCCACAGCCAAAAGAATCTTGGATCTGGAATCAGACATTTTTAGACACAATCACCTTCAATCCCTTACTACTTGTTTGGTTGCTAGGCAGTTCTCAACTTCAGTGGGGCCTCAGTTTCCTACCTTACATTGCCTATGTAATAGAGATGTTTTAAGGATAAACTAAAATGCAAAGAAAAGCATTTTGTCAACTGAAAAACACTTCACTTTAGATAAAACCTAAGGTATTATCTACTGCCTCATAGAAATATCTACCTTGTTTCTGAGAATTTACTTTTCTTTTCTTTTCTTTTCTTTTTTGACTCTTCTACATCGCTCCCAATTATTTCTCAAAAAGCATATATGCATGTGAGTGTCTTATAAACAATATTTAAAAGCAGGCAATTTTCTTCCTGGTTATTTCCAATACATATTTCTAATGGATCCCTCTTTTTTTTATTTATAGAAATATTCAAAAATGAAAAACATCAAAAATAACAAGATGTGATGGGAGCCACTTGGCAGTGAGCATAAATGTTGCAATGGAAAAGGAGGCCTAGACTTCTAGCTAAAAGACAGCTATTCCCCAGCGAACTCCAGAAGAAACTTGACTGGCCACTGCAAAGGAGAAAACAACCTTAAAAGTTTTATCAGATAAAACTCAAAAAGAAACCTATGATATAAAATTAACATAGTCTGTTCTATTGTGCCAAAATCTGTATGTATTGTTTCATTGTTATTTAGGCAATATTTATTTAATGTGAACATTTTTTGTGGTTCCTGTTTCTAGTACCAACAATTAAGTGATTGAAAAATAATGAAAGCCCACCAAACATTTTCACTTTTTTCAGAATTTTTTTTGTATATTTTTAGTGTTATCATCATTCCTGTTAAGATCTACCTTAAAGAAAAATAATTATATTTGAGAGTGATTTATTAATAAAATACCCAGTTTTCTTATCTGACTGATTCCCTTGGAACTGTGGAAATGATTTTGACTTCACATTTTCAGTTTGTTTCATATATACACTGTAAATAAATGTGCTCGAGTCTCAACAGCCAAAGCCATTGTGAATCATAGGAATTTTCCATAACTTTCTCCTCTACCCACTAACAACTAGAGTTCAAAACGGGAAGATCACCAAAGTTCTGATAATATGCCTTATTATTTTATATACTATATACCAGATAACCCTTTAGATGAATGTTTATTAGATTTGTAGAAAAATTATCTAGTTAATTATAATATTTTATGGAAAGAAAAAGACAATAGAATTGTAATGAGATATAATAAATTTGGTTGACTAGAAACCAGAACAATTCTTAATTAGTATGCATTAGAATTATGCTCTTATAGTTGCACCATCTATAAAAATTACTTTAAGGGCTCTCAAAATTTGATAACTTATTTTATTTTATATTAAGTATATAGGAAAAATATTATTTTGACTTTAACAAAATGAAGAGACAGAGAGGTTGTCTGGTTAATGTTACACAGGAATCTAATGGTAAGCCTTGGACTTTGTTCATAGGTCATACTCTACAAAATATAACTGTTAACTAATCTCCTCCCATAATTACTTTACATCATGAGAAGAAATTATTTGTTGATTTAGTACCAAAAAATTTCTGAAGACAACAAAGCATAAGACAATTTTTTAACAGAAAAAATTACAGTTAGAGATTTTCAGACAATGTTTATGTTCCAACTGAGCTTACTTCCCCTTATCTTTCTTTATGTTTTTAAGTGGCAAAGAATCCTGATTTCCAATGCCCTAAAGATTCTTTAGTGATTTGATTGTGGTAACATCATTTGTTATCTACAATTTCTAAAATTTTATGGGGTATTTTTGCTTTTATTTATTTTGTCTCTTTGTACCTGTAGGAACAAAAACTTTGGTTATCGAAAGCCACAGAGTATCCTAACTCAACCCAACAACCTCAGCAAACTGCACCATAGGTGCTTTTAGACTCATAGAATTTGTTATTTTTCAAATAATAGTGAATATTTAATTTTTTTATTTGGTAGATGGCAACTCTTAAATTTGTACTTTTAGTAAGTATAATTTTTTTTGATTAGAAAATTAAGAGAATGCATATCTTACTTTGGTTGTAAATCATCAAGAGCTTTCTAATGGAAATCACCTATAACATTTTTAACCTAACATGCTCTTTTTCATACTGTTCCAGTCATCTTGTTACTAAAAAGTGTAATACATTTCATGATCACTTATGGAAGATTTTTGGGAGGTTGAAAATAAATTTTCTAATTTTAATTGGTATGTGTTGTATGTGGTCTCTGCCATGTTTGACTGTGAAATAACCATTTTCCTATAACAAGTAAGTTAAAATATCCTTTAAGTGAAACTGAAATAAATCCTTCACTGCTAAGAAGGAAACTGTGTTAAAGAAACCAGGAGGAAAGAGATAATCCTCCTAAGAACAACACACACTTGTACTGCTGAGCCCAATCACAATGACCAAATTTCACAGCTTTGTCAAGGACCAAATTTCACAGCTTTATCAAGCTGCATAGATAGGTACTAAGACTACGGATTGTAAATGCTGCCCTCTTCCTAGTTGAGTCAGTCTAGCAGTTTTGGGAAGTAGGGTGGAAAGGGAGTGAGACAGGGAAAGAGGAAAATGTGATTTTTGAGATGGGCTGACAACTCTTATAACAAGAACTTTAACATTAAAATGTTTTAAGGTCAAAGTCAACATTTAAGGAGACTTCTAGATGTTTATCCAAAGGTTTATGAATCAAGTTACTTCTATAAGAAAGAGAACATGTAAAATTTGTGGGAAAAAAGAGTCTGAATAGGATCTAAATATATCCCAATAGGCTGGGATACTAAAAACAAAATCCAATAGAAATAGAAATCAAAAGCATTCTTTTGATTTTACCATGAAAGTACTTCTACGATTTCACTTCTTACTGCTTCCACTTCTACTACTGGTGGTCCAAGCTTCAATCATCTCTTTTGGATTATTACAATAACCCTGTAAGTATTCCCCTCATTCCTGCCCTTGCTACCTATAAATCTATTCTTCCTGCAGTAGCCAGAATGATCTCATTAAAACATGCTATTGTTACATGCCATAGTCGCTTCTCATCTCACTCAGAGTAAAAGCCAAAATTCCCAAAATGAACTACAAAGCTCTACACAATCTAGTCCCATCACCTCTCCGGCCTCTTCTCACTCCCTTTGTGCAAGTGTTGCCTTGCCACTGTTCCTCAGCCATGCCAGGTGCCTGCCTGGAGGGCTTTTACTCACCTCTCCACACAGATCACTTCCTCACTTCCAACATGCTACCTTCTCCGAGCAGCCTGCCCTGACCACCCTATCTCAAATTGTAACCGCAAGCCCTCCTTGTCCTTCCTATCTCCTTCCCTATTTTAGTTTTTGTCCATAATTGATTCTATCTAACATACTATCTATGTTATGTGTTGTGAGGGAAAGGAAAACTTCTTCACCCTCGGAAGGTTCGCTTAAAGATCAACTCACAGTAAGGCAGATTAAAATGAGAAATAGATTACAAATTTATTTACTGTGCACACAGGAAGAATCACAGAGTGATTACCTAATATCACAATGGGGTCCAGAAGTTTATGTACCCTCATTTTAGAGGGGAAGGAGAGATGAGGAATATAGGTAATTCTGTTGAGTGGCAATAAATGGTTACTAGAGAGGATGAATAAACACTTGGGAGAATGAATGGATGAGGGGAAATAGATTGACTTGTAAATGATTCTCTTTAGAAATTAAATTAACCTGAGAGACAGGTTTTTATCTTTGAAATGGGCTGGCCCAGGTCTGGTTGCATTCTTCCCCATTCCCTGCAATATATTGAGATAGCAGGGAGGGGAAGGAAAGACAGTTGTTCTTTTTGATGGGTCTGGTTTTCAGAGATCCAACAGACCTTGGAAGGGCCTTTAATTCAAAATGCTCTTTATACCAAGGACTCATATCTTGGAGTGAAATTTCCTAAGCTCCTTCACTGTTTAGATACCTCTAGCACTATGGGAGATGCAAGTCTGCTCTAACCACAGACTTGGCCTGCTATAATACCCTTCCTTGCTCTAGGGCCCATATGAAACTATCAGTAGTTTGCATCACCTCACATATGATTCAGAGAAGTATTCCACAGCATGGGATAAGCTGCCTCTAGAACTCCCAGCCTACTAAGTGCTGTGTGTCTTTCTTAGTGGAAAGAGGTGCAAGGTGCATGCCATGGTCTGAATGTTGGTGTTCTCAAAATTCATATGTTGGAGCCTAATACCAATGTGATAGTGACTGAGTCATGAGGGCTCCATTTTCATGAATGGGATTAATACAATTATAAAAAAAAAGTGAAAGAGAGTGCACTTGCCTGCTTCTAACCATGTGAGGATGCAGCAAGAGCTGCCACCTTTGAAGCAGAGTAAGCCCTCACCAGGCCCCAAATCTGTTGGCACCTTGATCTTAAGCTTTCTAGCTTCGAGAACTGTAAGCAATAAATTTCTATTGTTTATGAATTACCCATTCTAAGGGGTTTTGTTGTAGCAGCCAGGACAAACTAATATAGTGCAATAACTTATCCTTCTTAGAGGAGATATCCTTGCATCCCTAGATCACCGGAACCCTAAAATCTTTATTCATATGACAAAATCTTGAATCTTTATAAGGTTTATCTCACAGTCCCTAGATTGTATACATCTTACAGGGAATCCATCTTTCTTTACATCTTGTCAAAATAACATACTATTTTCCAAATAATGGAGCACCATGATGCACTGGAGAATTTCCAGGTGATTGTGGTCCTTTGGACTCTATGGTGGCAGAAATCAGGAGAGTGAGCATTCCCTTGGGGTGAAACTGACATGAGAACGGTTTTTGATCTTTCTTCATAGGTATTGAAAAGAATGTATTTGCCAGTTCAGAGGTCACATGGAATATGACAGAGGCTTTGTAAATCTGGTCTAGTAAAATATAATTATGGCTACTACTTGGCTAAGTCCACTGCCATGTATCAAGTTTTTGTAGGGGCCAGACTGCTAAATTAAGCATGAATATAACCAAGACCATAACCCTTGCATTCTTTAAATCTTTGGGGGTAGCACTGGGTTATGCCAATATATCTAGACTACAATATTGTTTTATGTTTACTATCTTGGTCAGGAATAAGTGAAAGTGATTTCAGGGAATCCAACTCCACTTTTTCTACTATAATAGCTTTTTCTTCACAGGCCAATAAATCGTTGTTATGGTTCCAAGATCCAATATGTATAACTGTTTTGATTCTAACTTGAGAAATGAGGAAATGACCGCTGGTAGGATCTGTGAAACCCAGATTCATTGTGAGATGGACCTGGCCCATTATCTGATCTTTATATGGTGGTACTCTAAGAGCAGTTGTACTGAGTATTATGAAAGTATAAATCTAAATACTCTGTACATAATTATTAAAATTATTTATTATATATTTTGTCATTAATGTGCTAAAGCTGTACTAAAGAGTGGAAGCTAGACATGTATCCCTTTAGGAGAATATAGTAAGGTACTTAAGCTGTGGGACCTCTTTCTTATGGCTTCCCTTTGCTGATGTGACCCTCATTCTTAATACGTTCTTGTCATTTCTTGAGATGAGTGCAATGACTGGACATAAGAGAAACTACAGCTGGTGTCTAACACCTTGAGTATTTTCTTGACCTGCATAGTGCTTGCTATTTGTTTTGGACTCTTTATTAAAGCTCAGTAAACTTATTGTGTCTTGTATATTTGATTGATAATCTGAAACTGAAAACCATTCTAGTGGTTTTATTCTTGAAAGAGTACAAAAGACACAAATAATTAGAAATAACAACTATAATGATTAAAAAAAATAAAAGAACCAAAAACCCAAGTTAGGCATAACAGAAGAGAAAGATGATGAAATGATAGACCTTAAGTAATTACCTAGAAAAGAGAAAAGAAAGATAAGACAATGGAAAATATAAAAAAGATGTTAAAAAATATCAGGAAGAGTTTAAGAAGGCATATTTACTTAATCTGAATTAGCATAGGAGAAATTGAGAGAGTAGTGCAAGGCACAGGTGAGACAATATTGCAAAAGATGATATTTGAAAAGTTTTTAGAATTGATAAATAATACCAATTTTCAGACTTTAAGAAATACAGCATATTTCAAGAAGGATAAAAATGTAACTTCCCAAGTCATACTGTAGTCAAATTGGAGAACATGGAATACAAATATAAGACTGGGACATCAATTGGATAAATAGTAGACTTTTCTAAGCCCAAAATAAAAGCTGGAAGATATAGTGCTGGAGGTGGGGAGAGGAGAATTTCTCAAGCAAGAACTGTGAATCCAGTTAAATAATTTTCAAAAATAAGAATAAAAGGCTTTTACAGATAAACAAAACAGAAGGTTTACAGTCAACTGAAATTCTCAGTATATCTAAAACACGCACTCCAAGAAAGAAAATAAATACAGAAAAAAAGAGTCTCAAGAAGAGAATCAAGAAGGAGTAGCATGTTAAAAAAGAACTCACAGAATGGAAGGATATATTTGCAATATATATATATCCAATGAAAGAGTTGTATCTGGAAAGTTTTTTAAAAAGTTCCTACAAATCATTAAGCAAAATGCATAGAAGTTAATTTTAAGAAAGAATGAAGAACTTAAGAAGGCACTTTGTAAATGAGGATATCCAAATGGATAAGGAATATTTGAAAATGTGCTCAGAATCACAGCAGTCTCTAGGAAAATGCAAATTAAAGCCACAACAAGATACATCATCATAAACCCAACAGATGGCTAAAATTAAAAAAATGACAAAAACAACTTTTGAAGAAAATGTGGAGCAACCAGAACTCTCACATATTACTGGTGGGAGTTTTAATTGATACATATACTTTGGCAACCTGTAGCAGTATCTACTAAAGCTAAACATATACCTACCCTATGACCCAGAATTTCTATTCTTGGTATAAATCTAACAAAAAACTAAATGTATTTTCCTGCCAATAAGACATGTAGAAACATGTTTGTAGCAGCTTTATTCAAAGTTAAGTCCAAACTGGAAACGATCCTTGAGTACTAGAATAGAAAAATAAATTGTAGTATAACCATACAATGGACCATGATGTATCAATGAAAAGGGATAAACTATAGATACATGCAATAACAATGAATATATTTCAAAACCATAATGCTGAATGATAGAAGTCAGACGCAAAAACAGTATATACTGTATGATTCCACTTATATGAATTTTAAGAACAGGCAATAGTGCTTTAACAAAAGAAAGTGTGTTGTTTGCATTTGGTTTGGTAATGACTGGGAGTGACACAATAGAAGTTTCTGGTGTGCTGGCAACATTCCACATATTAAGCTGTGTTCTGGTTATACGGGCATGTATGTAGATTTAAATTCATAGAGCTATACACTTTGGGGTCATGCACTTCACTCATGTATGTGAGAAAGCAAGGGAATAGTAAGCACGAATTTCAGAATAGTACGTACCCCTGGGGTAAAGGTTAAGCAGAAATTAGGAATGAGAGCCTAAGGGAGTTAAAGTGCATTGGCAGTGTTATATTTATTTATTTTATGTATAGTATATATTTTTGTGCATATAAAATATTTCATATTAAATAGAAGAAAAAATGACATAAGGAATACATTGTCACTTGATCGATCAGACCAACAGAGAAGGCAGATGTTCAGCAAACCTCTCTTAAAATACATAGTAGTATCCCCCACGTCCACTTTATTTTATCCTGTGTAATGTTATTAGGCACATGCTTTTACTCTGTTATCTTGCTGGGATGTATTTTTGCATAGGGATGACCTCATAAATTATTTTCTTATATTTATTTCACATGCTAATAGAAGATAAAAAGTATACTTTCTTCAGCATGTTTCTTAAAATGCCCCAAATCCTTTTGTTGAAAATAAATGCATGCTACATTGTATGTCAAATTCTTATCTTTTGCAATATTCAAATGTAAAAGCTAAACTCTTTAGTCTGTGTTATCAAAGTATTTAAAATACTTAATGCATATGATATCTGTACTCTTTTATACAAAACCCTGACATTTAATTTTTTTTCTTTCATGCATTATGAGGAAATTTCAAGCTTAGGTTGAATATTTCCAACACTTGGAAAGACACATGAAAAGTTCTTATTTCTAAGTTAAAGATTAGTAATGAAATAGTAGCAAAAATATTTATAAGCGCTCATAGACTAATTACACTAAATAGCACGCTATTGGAGGAGACCTGCTATAATGTTTTCATCCTCCTATTACATGGAAATAATTTTGTCTAGATTACTGATTTATAAATTAAAGATATTAAAATGTAAAAGATATCCAAATACATTTCTCATTTAGAGTCTAAAAGTTTAAAATGGAAATGAGCTTGTTACAAATAAGTTTCCCTCATAAAAGTGGTAATTAGACCATATATCTAATTTTATCTTGTGGCTTGTGCTTAAATAAGTTTATTATTTAATTTTAGTATGTGTATAGAAAGATATACTCAAATAATACTATATCTTCGTGTCACAAGAAAATCATGGGGAGGTGAAATTTTGGACATGGGTTTATAAAGTCATTGAACAACTTGATAGGTCCAATCAAAACCCAATTCTAATGCTCCAAGCTATGGACACTAGAGTTGAAGGTAGATTTTAAATTGATCTATAGGCCAGGAACTATTAAAATAAAGAATAAATAAAACTACTAAAGAAGTGTTGCCAAATTCCTTATTTATTTAATACTGGGAATTTAAGGACCGAAGAATTGGAATTTCTGGGAAATACTCCAAATCACAGGTTTCTCTCTTTCTCTCTCTCTCTCTCTCTCTCTCCACATATATATATATATACATATATATATGTTTTGATATGTGAATATATTGTGAAGTGATTACCACAATCAAGCTAATTAACACATCTACCACCTCATATAGTTAACCCTTTTTTTCACAGTAAGAACTCCTATTTTTTTACCAAATTTCACGTACACAATATAATATTATTAATCATAGTTACCATGCTATACATTAGATCTCCAGAACTTGTTCATCTTATAACTGAAATTTTATACCATATGACCAAAATCATCCCATTTCCTCCCCCTCCCATCCCCAGCATCCTCCTTTCTACTCTATTTTCTATGAGTTCAACTTATTTAGATTCTACATGTAAGTGAAATCATGCTGTATTTGTCTTTCTGTGTCTGGCTAATTTCATTTAACATAATGTCCTCTAGGTCCATTCATGTTGTCATAAATGGCAAGATTTCCTTATTTTTAAGGGCTGAATAATATTCTATTAAAGGATGTACCACATTTTCTTTATCCATTCATCTGTTGACTAACATTTATGTTGTGAATAATGCTGCAACAAACCAAGGTATGTAGATATCTTATTGTGGTCCTGATTTTAATTCCTTTAGATGTACCCAGAAGTTGGATTGCTAGGTAGAATTGTAGTTCCATATTTAGTTTTTTGAGAAAGTTCCATATTGTTTTCCATAATGGTTGTACTAGTTTACATTTCTACCAACTGTGTACCAGGGTTTCCTTATCTCTACAACTTCACCAACATTTACTACTGTTTGACTTTTTAATAATATTCATCTCTTAACAGTTGTAAGGTGGTATGTCATTGTAGTTTTGCTTTGTATTTCCCTAGTGATTAGTGCTGCTGTGCACTATTTTTTATACTTGTAGACCATTTATATGTATTATTTTGGGGAAAAATCTATTCAGGTCTTTTGCCCATTTTAAAAATCAGTTTATTTGTTTTTTTCATACTGCATTATAAGAATTACTTACATATTTTGGATATCAGTCCCCTATTGGACACATGATTTGCAAATATTTTCTCACATTCTATAGATTGCCTTTTCATTTTGTTGATTATTTTCCTTGCAGTGGAGAAATTTTTTAGTTTGATGTGGTCCCACTTATTTTTGTTTTTGTTGCCTGTGTTTTGGAGTCATAGTCACATCATTAAATCATTGTCAACACCTATGCCAAAGAGCACTTTCTTGACGTTTACTTCTAAGGTTTTTGAAGTTTCAGATCTTACATTTAAGTCTTTAACCATTCAATTTCATCCTTTTGTGGGTAGATATCCAGTTTTCCCAAAACAATTGATTAAATAGGCTGTTCTTTCCCCATTGTGTATTTTGTTGAAGAGTAGTGGACCACATTAAGTGTGAGATTATTTCTGGGTGTTCTATTCTGTTTCATTGATCTATATTCCATTTTTATGATACATCGGTCTATGTGTCTTATTTATCATATAATATTTTAAAATAATAATTTATTTGTATGTTTTAAAATAATAATGAATGCCCATAATAAACAATGAATTTTGGGGGGATAGTGATAGTTATAGTTTCAAAGGTTTTCATTTAACAAATGAAGATATGATAATAGATGCATGCTTTATTAATCTTAATAGATAATATATTATGACAAGATATAGATATGAAGTCTGTGAAATAAACATTTGATATTAGAAAACATTTAAAGAAGCAAACATTAACACAAGATAACAAATTATTAAAACAAATAGTAACATAACTATGTATTATTTCAAAATTATTATTTTTAAAATAAAATTGTAAAACACTCAAAGCAGTAATTGTCCTAACCTATGGAGTCATGTTTTACTAGGGCTTTCAAAACGATGGCAAAACTGAAAAAGTGCTGATATCATATTAAGAACTTTTTGCCCAGACTATAGATTTAGTGTAGATAATGAGTTGATGCACTCTGAGAGCATCAAATTTGGAGTCAGATTGGGTTGAATTCAAATCTACCTTTGTTGCTTCCTAGTTGTGGGATAACAGAAGTGGGACTCCATCTCTTCACATATAAAATGAGGAGCAGAGATGCTTGCCTCTAGAATTATCTTGGGGATAAATTATGGTAATGGATGGCTGCATGTGAAGCCCCACCCAGTGGGGCTTCAAATATGCATAATAATCATTAGTCCCTTTCCTCCATTTTCCCTCCCGGCTTTTAGATTACAATCCTGTGTATGTTTTTGATATCAATATGATATACTATCAATATGTGAAATAAATAATATTTTAGAGCATTTGAATTACATTAGTAGGAATCATCCATTTCCAGACAGTTTTTAAATCTATATTCAACTTTTGATTATTTACTTGCAGATTGGTCACAAAAATGATAAAAACCCCAGGCTATCTTTCTTTTGCCACCAAGTCATTATACCTATTATTATTTCTTTACATGTGTATGAACCTCACTGCCAGATAATGGATGAAAACCTGCTGTGCTTGTAGCTCAATTTCAACCAGTTGAGTAAAATAAAAAGTGAACCAAAGTCCATGTCAATGCTATCAGTTACAATAATAATTACCTATGATGTGTCTTAAAATATCTATTAAACTTTTAAGACTAAAGTTGGTAATATTAAGAAAAGTATGTAGCTTTTCTTGTGTATAGCAAAATCACAACCTTTCTTAAGACAAGCAGCTGAACACTTGCTCACATAAGCTATACTCTGTGTATTCAATTCTATCAATTGTAAACCAAACACAAACAGCTGTAAAGAACAGCATATGTTTTTTATGTTTACATTACATATACATTAAAAGTAATGCTTGGTTTCGATTTTTCTGTAGTTTTTTTTAACCTAATTCAAAATACCTGCCAAAACTTGGCACATCTCTGAATTGTAAGCAACAGTGGAAATGAAGAGAATGGTTGATCATGGGAATGGCCACTAGATGTTGCTAGTTGTCTATTTTATAGATCTAAGCAATTGCATATCTCAAAAGCTTGCTGTTCCCTATTTTTTCCACCAGTGTTTTTCAAATATAATATCTAATTCAATATTAACTTTCAGTAATGTTGAAGCATATAAAAAGCTAAAGTTTGTAACATTCAAGCTTTACAAAGCTTGCTTCTACTGATTCACTCAATCTCTTTTCTTCACATCCTAAAAGGTAATAATATTGGAATCTGGAATATAGTTATGATATCTAAAAAGTTACTTTTAATATAATTTTCAAAATGTATAACCTGCCTCCTTTCTTAACCGTATTAATTTCCATATTTTTGCTGTTGACTACAAATGATTCAATTACTTTATAACTTGGTTCGATTGGACACATATATTCTGGAGCTATGCTGAGTAATTTTTGAACTTTCCATTACAGACTACTTTTGCTATGTAAACTAGGAGTTGGGAAGGGCTGGAGTAGAATGTGAAGATTTGGGGAAGGGATTAGTGATTATGTCTGAAGTCTACAGAAATAGATAGAATTCTAGCAAGGCAGGTTTAATTATTGCTTCTGTTAGTCAGGAAGGTTTTTTGTGTCTAACGTTTTTTTCTGTTGATGAGACCAATGGAGGAAGCAGAAATAATGAGCCCCAGAAAAGGAATAGAGCCTTCATATTACCGCCAGGTCAATCAAAGGGCAAGTTACAGAGGCTGCTGCCTCAGGACACCATGGAGAGGCAGGCCAATTAAAAGAGGGCCATAAAGGTGCCCATTAACTGTTGTAACAAAAGCAGTGGACAAAATTGCAAGAAAAAGCCACACGTTTTTCTTTGAGCATGTATCGCCATGATTTACATCTATTATTCAGTTTCTAATTATTCACATATCCATGCCATATAGAGTAAAATGTATTGGTGGCTCTTAACTGTAGAATTAGGTGTTTTGTGGACAAAATTTAGGTTAAACAACACTTGCCTTACAAGTTAGCAGTGATAAAGGGGGCTTCATCTCCAGTAATAAGAATCCATGTGATATGTCCTCTGGGAAAAACATTTATCATGGTTATAGGAATGAGGTTGTAGGAACATAGTCCTAAAAGACAGCCTAGCTTTTTGCAAATCCTGTTTCATAATATTCAAATCTAAAACAAAGTAGGAATAAATGGAAACTGATTTAGTTTTCTCTGAGTCCATCTTCCTTAATTTTCCAGGAAGATGATTAGATAATTCTTTGCCACCAAACATGATAGAATGTTTATTTTGGGAGATGGTAGTGACTTTAACCTTTATTCTTTGGAAATATTAGATCAGTTTCTTAGATCTTCACATTTTAAAATAATTTTTTCATCAAATGTTTAGTTTTTACTTATTTTCCCCCATAATATAATACTTAGTATAATTAAATACCACATAACATCACTTTCTAGAGTCATGACTAAGTAACACAGTTTGGAAATACAGAGTTAAAAAACAAAGACATTGAGGAAAAATTTCTGCTAGAATCTGACAACCTTTTAAGCAAAGATCTATTTTCCTGAAATCAGGGAGAACTTAGCATATGAAGCATAATTGAGAAAGAACTAGTATTCCTTCTTAAAAGATTGTTCTATAAGTCTGCCTGAAAGCCAACTTTTCCTACCCATAGACAGGATTTCTTCAAGGGAAATATTAAGTAAAAAATAAATGTTAAAGTAAAAAAATAGTGTTACAATTCTATCATCACTTGCACCAGCTCAATTAACTGTCCAGACATGCAGCAGAAGCTTTCCCTGTAAAATGTGTGTGCTGTTACCTCTGCCTGTAATCTCCTCCCACCTAGTTCACCAGGTGAAGTCATGTCTTTCAGGAAACTTCCCTATCCTCCTGCAGCTGAGTTAATCACTTCCCCTTCCTCCATACTCTTTATTTCTCCCTATATTGAACAGGATTAGAGTTTTATTGCTCTCTGAATCTCCAGTCTCTAGCCACCTAGCACTGTGTCGAATGCACAGCAGCTGCTCAATTCATGTTTCTTAATGTTGAATAAACAATAGCATAACCCAGGTGGCAGTGGTTGCTCTCTGTTTGAGATTTGATACTAACAGAACCCTTATTCCCTGCCTCTCTGCCATTTTCTCCCCCAGGAATATTTGGTAAGCACCCAATTCTTTTGTTAAAAAAAAAAAAAAAAAAAAAACAGACTTTACTTTTCTGAGAACTTTTAGGTTTACAGCAAAATGGAATGGAAAGTACTAAGAGTTCCCATATAACCCCTATCCCCCCCACAAGCACAGCCTCTCTCACTATCAACATCTCCAACAGAGTGGTATATTCATTACAGTCAGTGAACCTACACTGATGTATCAATCCATAGTTTACATTAGGGTTCACACTTGGTGTGCATTCTATCGGTTTTTACAAGTGTATAATGACACATATCCACCACTATTATAGTATCATACAGAATAGTTTCAGTTCCCTAAAATTCCTCTACACTCTTCCCATTAAGCCTTCACTTCCCCCAACTCCTTGAATTTTATATATAAGTCTATGATCTATTTTAAGTTACCTTTTGATAAGGTCTGTGGCTAGATTTATTTTTGTTGCATATGGATGTCTGCCTATTTCAGCACCATTTATTGAAAAGACTACCTTTCTCCACTATATTGCTTTTGTTTCCCTGTCAAAGATCGTTTGATTTTATTTATGTGGTTCTATTTCTGGGCTCCCTATTCTGTTCCATCTATCTATTTGTTTATTCTTTTGTCAATACCACATTATCTTGATTACTGATCATTTACTAGAACTGAGGCAAACCTGGGCTTAAGGTGCAACCTAGAGGCAAAACAGAGGCAGCAACTTGTGGTAAAAGTTTGCTAAGAAAATATATTCACTAAAACCCAAACTAAGCCAGGTAGAGAAGACTGAAATAAATAACTAATCCTTCAATGCAAAGATATAGAGGTATATTCATAATAACCAACAGCAAACAGGTAACCAGGACCTCACCAAAAGGACAAAATAAAAATCTAGTGACTGACCTTAATGAGATGATGATTTGTGAGTTCTTTGACCAAGAATTCAAAATACCATTTTCAAGGCAATTCAGTGATCTCCAAGATAACACAAAAAAGCAATTCAGAAATTTATCAGAGAAATTTAACAAGATGATTGAAATAATTTAAAAAGCCCCAGAAATCTTGAAACTGAAAAATAGATTTGCTGAACTGAAGTACTCTTTTTTATTTTTTTGAGACAGAGTCTTGCTCTGTTGCCCAGGCTAGAGTGCCATGGCATCAGCCTAGTTCACAGCAACCTCAGACTCCTGGGCTCAAGTGATCCTCCCGCCTCACCCTCCTGAGGAGTTGGGACTACAGGCACTTGGCCAGCTAATTTTTTCTATTTTAAGTAGAGACAAGGTCTCACTCTTGCTCAGACTGGTCTCGGACTCCCGACCTCAAGCAATCCTCCCACCTCTGCCCTCGGCCTCCCAAAGTGCTAGGATTATAGGCATGAGCCACTGTAACCAGCCTAAAGTACTCTTTTGAGGCTTTCAACAGCAGAATAAACCAAATAGAGGAAACGGTGAGCTCAAAGATCACCTATTTGAAAGTACATAGTCACCAAAAAAAAAAAACAACAACAACAAACAAAAAAACAAAACAAAAACACATCCCCCCCCAAAAAAAACAGAAATAAAAAATGAATAAAAAGGAATGAAGATTGCCCACAAGATTTAAAAAATTACCTTAGAAGACCAAATCTAAGAATTGTTGGTGTTCAAGGGGGAGTTGAGCAAGAGCAAAGGGAACAAAGCTTTTCCAAAGAAATAATAATAGAAAACTTTTCAAAACTTGAGAAAGATATAAATATTCAGGGACAGAAAGGTCTTAGAAGACCAAACAGATTCAACTCAAATAATATTACTCCAAGATAAGTAACAAACTGCCCAAGGTCAAAGACAAAGACAGGATCCTTAGGGCTTCAATAGAAAAGAAGCAAAAAACATATAAAGGAGTTTCTATTTGTCTGGCAACAGACTTCACAACAGAAACCTTATAGACTAGGAGGGAGTGTGATGACATTTTCAAGGTGTTGAAAGAAAAAAAAATGCCATTCAAGAATATTGTATCCAGCAAAATCATCCTTGAAATATGAAGGAGAGACAAAATCTTTCCTAGATAAACAAAAGCTGAGAGAATTCACCAGTCACTAAAAGCCAGACCCACCTTGCAAAAAATATTAAAGGGAGCTTTTCAGTCTGAAAGAGAAAAACACTAACATGTAAAAAGAAAATATTTCAGGGTATAAAACCAACTGGTAAAATTAAGTAGATAGCCAAATATAGAATACTCTAGTACCATAATTGTGGTTTACAAACCACTCATAACTCTCATATGAAGCCCAAAAGACAAACTCGCCCAAAACAATAATAGATAGAGCAAACTGTTACGAGAGGGGTAATATAAAAATATGTAGATTTAGACAACTAAAGTCAAAATGTGAAGGAGTTGAAGTGTAGAATTCTTTTGTGTTTTTTTTAGTCATGTTTATTTCTATTATTTTATTTGTGATCTAAGAGAGATTGTAATCTCTTCAGTATAATTTATTCTAATTACAAGAGGTTTTTGTAAGCCTCATGGTAACCACAGTGCAAAAATCTATAATAGATTCACTAACAGTAAAAAGCAACAAATTAAGATATACTACCAGAGAAAAACACTTAACCACAAATGAAGACAGAAGGAAAGGATGAAAGGAAGAAAGGAGTCTCAAAACAACCAAAAAACAAACAATAAAATGGCAGTAGTATGTACTTATTAATAATAACACTAAATGTAAATGGTCTTAATTCTCCAATTAAAAGGCATAGAGTGGGCCGGGGTGTGGTGGCTCACGCCTGAAATCCTAGCACTCTGGGAGGCCAAGGCGGGTGGGTTGCTCAAGGTCAGGAGTTCAAAACCAGCCTGAGCAAGAACGAGACCCTGTCTCTACTAAAAAAATACAAAGAAATTAATTGGCCAACTAAAATATATAGAAAAAATTAGCTGGGCATGGTGGCACATGCCTATACTCCTAGCTACTCAGGAGGCTGAGGCAGAAGGATTGCTTGAGCCCAGGAGTTTGAGGTTGCTGTGAGCTAGGCTGACGCCACGGCACTCTAGCGCGGGCAACAGAGTAAGACTGTCTCAATAAAAAAAGCAAAAACTGTTTTAGTATTTAAAAACAATTTTAAAAAAAATTTTTAAAAAGGAATAGAGTGGCTGAATGAATAAAGAAACGAGACCTAACCATGTGCTCCCTTCAGGAAACCCACTTCACCTATAAAGGTACACATAGACTGAAAGTGAAGAGGTGGAAAAAATGCTCAGATAAAAGAAATTACAAATCAAAGATTGTAAAAATAGACAAAGAAGGTCACAATAGAATAATAATAGGCTCAGTTCAGCAATAGAATATAACAATTATAAATATTTATGCAACCCAACACCAGAGCTCTCAAGGATATAAAGGAAATATTAATAGATCTAAAGAAAGAGATAGACAACAATGCAACAATTACCCTACTCTTGGTAATGTACAGATCATCCAGACAGAAAATCATCAAAGAGATAAAAGAATTAAATGACACATTCGATCCAATAAACTAACATTACAGAACATTTTACTCAACTGCTGCAGAATACACATTCTTTCATAAGCACATGGAACATTTTCCAGAACAGATAATAATTTAGGCCATAAAATAAGACTGAACAAATTAAAAAAATAGGTCAGTATCAAGTATATTTTCTGACTAAAATGGAATAAATCTAAATATCAGTAACAAGAGGAAGCACAGAAAATATATAATCACATGGAAATTAATCAACATGCTTCTGAATGACCTATAAGTCAAGGAGAAAATTAAGAAGGAAATTAAAATATTTCTTGAAACAAATAAAAATGAAAAGGCAATATACTACAATCTTTTTTTAAAAAAGTCACCTGAAGTAATCTGATGTTAACCAATCTGCTTTATTTTTTTATTGTTTCCTTGTCCCCACCTTACAAAAACCAAGTGTTCTGCCATGCTCTGCAGAGCACTTAGTTTATTTTCAAGAATGCAGTGCTGCCTTATTCTAGAATAATAAGAGCCAATTGGATCTTTAAACCATATTAGTTGCAATTTTGTTTTCTGTAAAAGGTAAACCAAGAAATATCCTAATGGAAAATTTAATTTGTAATATCATTATAGCCTAGTTTAAAGTCCAGAGGGTGGTCCTATCACATAGGAATAAACTGGTAGTTTAGTTTTCCAAGAAAGAGTGTTTTGTATTTTTGTTTTCTTTCTTTTTTGTTTTTTGTTTTTGTATTCTCAGTTGAATAGATTCATTGTAAGAAGGTTTTAGTTGTGTCTTTTATTATTCAAATGATCCTAGCAGGTCATCAATTGTCAAGTGATAGGCACAAACTCTTTCCAGATTGAAGAAGGAGGAGCTCAGAAACACCATCCATAAAGTTGTTTATGAACTTTTAGGTTGACCTTAACCTGAATATGCATAGATCTGGTTCTAATTAGCATACCAAAGATTTTGAGAAATGAGCTAATGAATAGGCCTTTGTGCAAGTCACAGACTGACCACCGAGTGGTATATACAAGGGACAAATCCAATAGTACTAAGGCATTGCAAAGACTTTAAAAACTGAGCTAACAAGGAAGCTATAGCCTACAGAAGATGGGTAAAAATTTACAGCTCGAACTTTTGTTTTACTTGGTAGATTGCCTACAAAAACAAAATTATTAACATTCCCCATGAGATTTAAACAAAACTCAGAGTCTTATAATAGTCAAAATGCCCAGGACTCAATCCAAATTACTCAGTATATGAAAAAAGATGAAAATGTCAACTTTGATGAGAAAAGACACTCAACAGATGTCTATGATAAGATGACATACATATTGGAATTGTCTGATAGAGATTTCAGAGCAGCTATTATAAATTGCTCAAACATGAAATCATGAACATTCTTGAAACAAATGGGAAAATAAAAAAGCATTAACAAAGAAAAAGAAAATTTGTACAAATGCAAATTTTACAATGGAAATATATAATAATAAAAATAAAATGCTCAATGGACAAACTCAATAAAATGGAATTGACTGAGGAAAGAAAGAAGAATAGAAATTATCCATATGAAAATAGATAGGAAAAAGATTAAAAATTCTAAACATCTCTTCCAGAAAATAGAAGAGAGAGAAATACTTCCCAACCTATTTAATGAGTCCGTCATTACCTGGTTACTAAAACCAGACAAAGAAAGTAAAGGAACTCAACAAATCCCATCCCCTTTGCCATTCTATGTAAATTTCCCCTAATTATCTATAGATTTAACATAATACCTACTGACATCTCAACAGGATTTTAAAAACTATATAGACCAGCTGATTCTCAAATTTATATAGAATGGCAAAGGGGATGGCAAAAGACATTAGAATAACTAAACAACTGTGAGAAAGGAATATATTTAGAGAAATCACATTACCTAACTTTTTCAAAAACCTTTTCAATAAACGTGCCAGAAAAATTAGTCATCTATATGTTAAAAATTTGAATCTTGACCTCACAACTTACAAAATATTACCTCAAGTGGATCATATATTTAAAAATAATATTTAAAACTGTAAAACTTTCAGAAGAAAATATAGGAGAATATTTTTATAAACTGGAGTTAGAAAATAAGTTCTTAGACTTGATACCAAAAACAAAATTCACAAAATAAAATAATAATAAATTGGATTTCATCAAAATTAAAAACCTTTTCTTGAGAAAAGACAATGTCAAAAAAATGAAAAGAAAGACAAGCTCCAGACTAAGAAAATATTGCCAAATCTCATATCTAAAAATGTACTTCTGCTCATAATAGATAGATAATGAACTCTCTAAACTTAACATTTAGAAAACAACCCAATTGAAAATGATAAAGAAAGCACATAGACTGTTTTTTCCAAAGAGGATATAAGGCTGGCATATAAGCACATAAAAGATGTTCCACTTAATTCACCATTAAGGAAATGCAGATACAAACCATAATGAATACCACTGTATACCTATTAGAATGACTAAAATATCAAATGTTGAGAAAGATGCAGACCTGGACGTCTCATACATTGTGGTGGAAACATGAAATGATATAGCAATTGTTATGGCTTGAATTGTGTCCACAACCAAAAAAACTTGTGCTTCGAATTCCAACTCCCAATATCTCTGAATGTGACCTTATTTGGAAACAGAGTCATTGCAAATATAATTAGTTAAGATAAGGTCATACTGGAGTAGAGCAGGTCCTTAATCCAATATGACTGGCGTCTTTATAGAAAGGGGAAATTTCAACATGGACAAGCACACAGGGAGAACACTAGATGAACACTGAGGCAGAGATGAAGTGATGTATCTATAAGCCACAGAACGTCAAAGTTTGCTAGAAAACCACCAGAAGCTAGGAGAGAAGTGTGGAACAGATTTACCCTCACAGCCTCAAAAGAAATCAACGCTACTAACATCTTGATCATGGACTTGTAGCCTCCAGAACTGTGAGAGAACAAATTTCTGTCATCACAAAATTTGTGGTACTTTGTTGCAGCAGTCTTAGCAATCTAAAATATTCACCCTGGAAAATACTTTGGCAGTTTCTTTTAAAATGTCTCCTATACTTACTAGGCAATCTCACTCCTGGGTATTTACCCTAGAGAAATAAAAAATGTATGTTCACACACAAAAAAACTATTATTTGACTGTTTATAATAGTTCTATCCATAATTGCCAAAACCTGGAAAGAACCCAAATGTCCTTCAGCAGAGGAATGGATAAACACACATCCATACAATGGAATACTAAGACAAAACAAAATAAATAGAAACAAACAAAGAACCCATCATCCATTAAAAAAACTCCTGACATAATTATTGACACACACAACTTGGTGAATAACAAAGTTTGAGTGAAAAAAAACAGTGTCAACTGAAGAATGGCAAGGTTCATAAAATTGGAAAGGAGAACTTTATTTCTCATAAAAGGTCACAAGCCAACAGTGTGGCCATTCTGGGAGGTTGGGAACATATCCTTGGGCAGAAGCTTAGAAAAAGGGGCAATGGGAACAGGAATATATGGTAAACAAGGTGTCAAAATATACATATTTAATAAAATGTAGTGTTTATGAAAGTAGTGTTTATAAAATGTAGTATTTATAAAATGTGTTGTTTATAAATGTAGTGTTTATGGAGTCACGAGTGTTTATGAAAGGAGAAACATGTGCATGCACAATTGAGTTTTATGCCCCTTTATGAGTTCCATGTTCAAAAAATGGCAGCCTTAGCATAATTCAAGGATGGAGTTTTTGGCCCTCTGATGTCAAAAGGTGAAGCAGAGGACACAAAAACCCTCTCTATACAGCCTCATTAGACTGGTCAGAACCGCTGCAGGGTTAGTGTTCCCTTATCAAGGAGGAATGCTGGTCAGTTATCATATAAAAACCACAAAAAGGGAGGAGTGATCATGAGATTGGTTTCTGTTTAGCCCTTAGAGAAGAAAGCCTGAAGGCTGTTAGCAAAGAAGGGGGTAAAATGAGGTGTACCTGACTTTGCATTCTTGGGAACTCAGTTTTAAGGGTTTTTTTATGGTTCCTTGGCCAAGAGAGGGTCCACTCAGTCAGTTGGGAGCCTTAGGATTTTATTGTTATTTCTCACCAGTATGAAAATGTCACACTGTTTGACACCACTTGGAAAGATAAAACTATAGTTGTTAGGTAGATAGCAAGGGATTCTCGGTCTCCTAGGGCCAAAAGTGGGTGCTGTGGCCCCCATTTTGGTCCTGCTTCACCCTAATCTCCCAAGTGACTGCCATACCTGGGGAGAAGGGAAGACTCTATGAATTTGCCAATAATTTAGCACACCAGCTGCAAAGAATACAGAGGACTCTCTAGACCACTGGCCAAGCAGCACAGACACACAGAGTCCAAAAATTGACCTAAAGCAACCCACTTATGTAGTAATGTAACTCCCAATTGTCCAATCAAAGTGGTTCCATGGTTACATTTGAGCCACTAGGGAGATACATATGCCACAGATAGCAACTGGACATGTTGTCACAGCAAAACAAGAGCAAAATGAAGGGTCAAAAAGAGGTTGGTTATGGTCTATATCTAGTTTTATAGTGCCTGGATTGGGACCTCCCTAGTCCCAGATAACACCATGAAACCACTTTGATTGGACAGTTGGGAGTTGCATTACTTTGCATTCGGTTTGTTCTAATCAATTTCCAGATTCTATGGTATCTATGCAGTTTGGCCCATGGGCTAGAGTCCTCTGTATTCTTTTGCAACTGGTACCTAAGTTCAGATTGGCAGATTCATGGGGTATTCCCTCCTCCCCCAGGTATGGCAGTAGCTCAGGGCAGGATTAAGGTGGGGCAGGACCAAGGTGGGGGCCTGGGATCCACCCTTGTCCTTCTTCCCAGGTGGGGAATTGCACCAACATAAGGCACAAACCTTCGTCCCTAGAAGACCTGGAATCCCTTGCTAATTACTTGACAGTCAGAGCTCAAATCATTATTGAGACAGATCCACAAGGAAGGTCTGAAGGATAAATGAATTTGGAATAGAATAAATTTTCTTTACTTGGTAACAATGCTCTTGGTGATCTGACTTTTACCTCCTTTCTAGTTGAAAATTTTATAAATCTTGAGTATCCCAAAAGGTACTCTCTCCTAGAACTATAGGTTACTCATTTATTTATTATTTGAGAACTATATTAAACAAAATTCCCTTTTTAAAACAAATATTTTATAGTCACTTTTATCATGAGATTAAATTCTTAGATAATATAAACTAAGTACACACAATTTTAAAATAAATCACTAAAATCCTTTAATGGACACATGAAAAAGATATCAAAAGAAAAAAATGAAATGTATATTTTAATAAATCAATGCTGAAGCACAACCGTACTTTACAAGATCTGATAAAACATATTTATGCTT
This sequence comes from Mirza zaza, assembly GCA_008750895.1. Taxonomy (NCBI): domain Eukaryota; kingdom Metazoa; phylum Chordata; class Mammalia; order Primates; family Cheirogaleidae; genus Mirza; species Mirza zaza. The sequence continues at coordinate 67,832 of VSMD01118581.1, read as the reverse complement.
ATAAGTAAGGATATATAAATATGACAGCTACAAATAAGACTCACATGCTCACATATATGATTTTATTGGGAGTAAAATACCATCAAAGTCTTTTCAGTTGGTGAATTTTTTTCCACATGATAAAAACTCAATCACCCAAGAAAATATTGTAACAATCTTCTCTTGAATTACTTGATATTGGCATTTTTTTGGCAATTACAGAAAATTAAATGAATATTAAAAATATAGAAGATAAATTCTGTTTAATGTAATTAAATTTAGATGCAAAGATCTAGGAAAAAAGGAAGACTAGAGACATCAGTTGCTATATTGTCCTGGATGGAAGGAAGTGTTTCAGATAGAGAAGAGGGGGGAATGGCAACAACTTAGGTGTAGTTCAGGGGTAAAGCTGCCAGAGTCTGCTGGAGACTTCATGGAAACAAATTAAAAAGTAGAATAAGAAGAAAAATGATAAGGACAGAGATCAACCCCAGAGGAACTTGGACCCCAGTGAAGGCAGTAGGTGGGGATTTTGTTTCTCCTTCCCACACACTTCCAGTGGTCAGAGGGCTGCTGAGCTGCTCAGGAGCTTTTCTACCCTCACAAGTCCAAATGTTGCTATAACCAATGAACTGGGACCCTCTTAAAAATAAAGCATCAGGCTTTCAGCTCCTTTGGGGATCAGCCCCATGGCCACAGCCATGAGCTGAGAGAGTGGATGCCATATTGCTTCTCCCCTCATACACCACTTTCTCTACCCAAGGGAGCCCCAGCCCCTCAGCTTTCATATCACCTGTTCCCGCATACACACAGTTCCCAATGCCTGCCCAGATTGTGGTGGGTCCCCCAAAACTTGTGTGATCCCAGAGCTTGGACATTCCATGTGGGCTTCCTCTAGGGAGAAAGAGAGACCAGAAGAACTGGAGTGCCATCTCCCTTCCATCAGACTCTTCCTCCCCTCCACTCCCACCCACACCCACTGCAGCCAAGAGAGGCTGTTGAGCCAAGACTTTCAAAAGTGGCCCTCTGCACTCTGCTGGTACTCCCTCCAGGCTGAGTTTTCCACAGAGAGAGGGTCCATACCTTTCCCCTTGCGGACCTGAAATAGACCTATGGGTGCTTGGTCTGGGAGTTCCCTGCCTACCAACATTCCCCAGAGATTCCTGCACATGAGACAGGCATGTGCTTGGATCCCATAACCCCAGGACTCAATGGGTTTCTTGGAGAAAAGAGGGGAGAATTGAGAGCTAAACTCAAGAAGCAGAAGGTCCCACATGGGCAGAACAGACAAGAAAGTGCACTGAGGGTCTGAGCCACAGCAAACTGATAGGGCACCCATCCACCCAAAAGGAAAACCACGCCTTCAGACTGTGGCAGTTCATGGGCTGTGTGGTTTCTGGTCTGAGGTGCCATTGCTGGTGAGCATGGTGAATTTGGAGGCCATTTACAACCAGGCACTGGTAGGAGTATCTAGAGGTAGGTGAATAGTAGCAGGGAAATAGTCGCCCCCAATAGCCAATTATTGGTGAATTGGAGATGGTCCATTGTTCACAAGCAGACTTTCCAGTTTGGTGGGGTCACTTCAGCCCCCCTCCCAGTGGTCTTCCCCAGCAGTGTGGGGGCTTACCTTTGATCCCTGCTGGGACAGTTCCAGGACTTACATCTGCAGAATCTGAAAGCAGGCTTCCCTGACCTAGCCCCACCCAGCCTCACTTCACCCACCTTTTCTGTGGTGGAGAAAAAGTAATCCTGTAGGAGATTCAGGGCACCACCTACTGCCTAGGGCATTCAAGTGCCTCTTCTGAGGGAATAAAGCTGATTATAGGCAAAATAGAACAACTCTGCAGTTGGCTGCTCTTTCCTGCAAGCACCAATTTCTGACAGAGAGAACAACTGGACAGTCCATTGCAACATCTACTGATTCGATCAGACAGGGAATGTCTGATTCTTACTCATAAGCACCACTTACTATCTCAGATTTAAGGTGGAGGTCCTAATATAATTCACACAACTGGGGGGAGAGGAAGAGAGCAGAATAGAAGCAGCTGGACAAGATACCACTTTATAGGAGAGCAACAAAAGGTGTAGGTGGCTCAAGCTGTGAGGGGTCTCCCTTCTCCACTTCAGACCTCTGGGCTGATAGGGGAGCTGCTCAGAGTCTGTTCAGAGAGATTGCACTAGAAAGTAGGCACAGCAGAGATCTGGGAGATGCAGATCCCTTGTTTTTGCAGCCGATGCCATCATGATTGCTCTGGTGCATGGTGCCAGCTTGGCTCAGTGCTCAGCTATCCAGCAGTAGTCTTTACATCACTCCCCCGATAGGCTAGAGAGAGAGCAGACAGAACAAGTGCTCTCCCATGCTGTGCCCTAAGAATTAGCAGCTGAGCACCCCTCTCCCCCTGCATGGGATCTGAGCAGAGGAGGAGTTTCAGACACCACAGCCACCACCTGGGAAACAATGGGTGACTGCCTCAGTGGGCCTAGGTAAGGGAGGAGAACCTCAACTGACCAGCAGCTCTGGCTCACTTCTGAAGTCCCTGGGTCTCTGAGATAAACCCCTGCCTGCATGACTGGGCAACAGCAATCTCCACACTGGTGGAGCTACCTTACACTGGTGTGGCTCTGTTCCCACACTCTGCAGATCCAACTCTGAAGCTGTCACTGTGCCTGACCTCAATACTCTGCCCCTGTGGCTCCAGGGGCCCTGCCAGGACTGTGATACCACTCCTGAGATTCCTGAATTGAATGTAGGCCCCATGATACTCTCTCTGAGTCTCTATCACTGCCTCTGGGCCAGTGGAGCCTCCTTGATGGTCAACACTTTACTCAGGAATCCCCAGGGCTGAGCAGATATTACTCCTGGACTTGATTCTTGCAAATGCCCACAGCCTGGTCATTCATGATCACTGCCTAAATAGACTCGCCCAGCTGCAACTATCACATTCACTGGGTGAAGCAGGCCTGAGCAATCCCTCACAACAACAGCCATGGTGGAAAGGGTTACATCCATCACCCAACTTGAACTCCCAATAATGAGCTGGGGAACATCCCTCCAACCCATATGAAGATCATCCAGCAGTGGCTTGAACTGAAGCAATCATAGAGGAAGGGTTAAAAATAGAACAGCTATTATACAGCCTCTCAGTGCACCAGCCCTTCCCCTGACTGGTCAGCATTCCAGAGTGGGTCACAAATGCTCCATCTTGGGTCCTTCCTTTCCCCTAATTAAGCAGGAGAGTTCCCAACAAAGGAGAACAAGTGCCTTACAATCCTATTAATTCAGATCTGAGAGAAGAGGAGCTGGATGAGAAGAAACCAGCAAAAGATTCCTGGCAACATGAAAAAACAAAATAGCTTGATACCCCCAAGGGATCACAGTGGAGCTACAGTAATAGACCCCATCCACAAGGAAATTGCTAAAATGACAGAAATGAAATTCAGAATATGGATGGCAAATAAGATGAATGGAATTGAAAAGAAAGTTGAAAACCAACAAAAAGAAGTGAAAGAAATATTTCAGGACATCAATGAAAAAAAATGAAAAAGTCATTAAATAGCTAGACAGCATAAAAAAGAATATACTAGAACTAAAAGAAATGAAAGAGTCATTTAGAGAATTTCAAATCACAGTGGAAAGCTTCAACAACAGACTAAACCAAGGAGAAGAAAGAAACTCAGAGCTTGAAGACAACGTTCTCTTCAACCTCACTAGTACTGAATTAAAAGAAAAAGAGAAAAAAATAACAGAAAAGGAAGACGAGGTTCTTGCGGTAACTGAGTCATTTAAAGAGGCAGAAAAGAGAACAAAAAAAGGCAGAGAAATCACTTAGAGAGATATGGGACTATATGAAGTGAACTAACATATGAATTATAGGTATCCCTGAGAAAAAAGGAGAAAGAGCTAACAGCATGGAAAATCTATTTGAGGAAATTATGAAGAAAAACTTCCCTGGTATCACCAGAGAGCCAGATATCCAGATATAAGATGATCATTGAAGTCCAGGAAAAGTCAGTCATATCAAACAGGACATCTCCAAGACATGTAGAAATCAACCTGGCCAAAGTCAAAATGAAGGAGAAAATTCTACAAATAGCAAGACAAAAGACACACCTGACCTATAAGGGAAAGCCCATCAGGCTAATAGTAGATTTCTCAGCAGAAACCTTATAAGCAAGAAGGGAGTAGGGCCCCATCTTCAATCTTCTTAAAAAGAACAACTTCTAGCCTAGAATCTTGTATACTGCAAAACTAAGTTTCATATTCTATATCTTTTCCAGACAAGCAAACACTGAGGGAATTTGTAATGACCAGATGTGCACTGTAGGAAATACTCAGAAGTGCCTTATACATGAATCAGCACAATAGATGCCATCAGTATAAAATCACCCCAAAAAGCTAAAGGTCACAACTCTTAAAAAGCAATAGCACAAGAAGGAACACAAAGCAACAAGGTACTACCCAACATGAGGAACAAAACAGCATCACACATATCACTTGTATCTCTTAACATTAATGGTTTAAATGCACCACTCAAAAGACATAGGTTGGCTGAATGAATGAAAAAACACAACTGCAAAATCTCTGCCTCCAGGAAACACATCTAAACCATAAGGATGCATACAAACTCAATGTGAAAAGATGAGGAAAAATATTTCACGCAAATGGGAAACAAAAGAGGACAGGCATAACCATTCTCATATCAAATAAAATTGACTTTAACTCAACAAAGGTAAAGAAAGATAAAGAGTATTATTATATAATGGTAAAGGGAGGAATTCGACAAGAAGATATAACAATTTTCAATATACATGCACCTAGCACAGCAGCTCTCAGATACATAAAGCAAATTTTCCTAGAGCTAAGCAAAGAAATAAATAGTAGTATTGCAATTGCCAAGGATTTCAACACCTCACTGTCAGAGCTGGACAAATCAAAGCAGAAAATAAATAAACACTGGACCTAAACCGGGTTCTAACTCAAACGGACCTAACAGACATTTACAGAACATTCTATCCAAAAACTTCTGAATATACATTCTTCTCAGAAGCACATGGGATGTTCTCCAAGACTGATCATATCTTAGGCCACAAAATAGGCCTCAACAAATGTTTTAAAAAACTTGAAATCATATCATGTATCTTCTCACACCACAGTGGAATAAAACTAGAAATCAATCATAAGAGAAACACTGAACCCTATGCAAAGTCATGGAAATTAAACAACCTGCTGCTGAATGGTAGTTGGGTAGAGAGTGAAATTAAAATGGAAATCAAAAGATTCTTTGTACTTAATGACAAAGGGGACACAAGCTATCAAAATCTATGGAACTCAGCAAAAACATTCCTCAGAGGAAAATTCATAGCCTTAAAAGCCTACATCAAAAAGACAAAGATCACAAATTAACAACCTAATGTCACATCTCAAGGAAACTAGATAAGGAAGAGCAAGCCAAATCCAAATCCAGCAGGAAAAAAATGAAATTACAAAGGTGAGAGCAGAACTAAATGAAATGGAAAACAAAACAAAAAAAATACAGAAGAACAATGAAACAAAAAGTTGGCTTTTTGAAAAGATAAACAAAATTTACAGACCGCTTTCTAGAGTAACCAGGAATAGAAAAGACCCAAATAAGCTCAATCAGTTATGAAAAAAGAGACATTACAACTGATACCACAGAAATACAAAACATCATCCTTGAATACTATGAAATATCTATGCACCTAAACTAGACAACTTAGAGGAAATGAAAAAATTCCTGGAAACACACAGCCTCCGTAGGCTCACTCAGGAAGAAATAGAATTCTTTAACAGACCAGTAATGCACAACAAAATTGAAGTGGTAATAAAAAATCTTCCAACAACAACAACAAAAAGCCACAGACCAGATGGATTCACAGCAGAATTCTACCAGACCTACAATGAAGAGCTGGTATCCATACAGCAGAAATTATTCCATAACACAGAGAAGAAGGAAATTCTCCCCAACTTTTCTATGAAGCCAGTATCACCTTGATACCAAAGTGAGGAAAGGGTGCAACAAAAAAAGACAGGTATTATGACTATCCCATGTGAATGCTGATGCAAAAATCCTCAATACAATACTAGCAAACTGAATTCAACAGTGTAGCAAAAAAAAAAAAAAATTTTACCATGACCAAGTAGGCTTCATTCCAGGACTGCAAAGATGGTTCAGCAAATACAAATCAATAAATATGATTCACCACATGAACAGAAGCAAAATCAATCATATGATGATCTCAATAGATGCCAAAAAAACATTTGACAAAATCCAGCATCCTTTCATGATAAAAACCCTCAACAAACTGGAATAGAAGGAACATATCTCAAAATTATAAAAGCCATATGACAGACCCAAAGCCAACATCATGCTGAATGGAGAAAAGTTAAAATCATTCACCCTAACAACTGGAACAAGACAAGGGTGCCCACTGTTACCACTTCTATTTAACATTGTGCTGGAAGTCCTAGCTAGAGCAATCAGGCAAGAGAAAAAAATAAAGGGCATCCAAATAGGGAAAGAGGAGTTTAAACACTTGCTTTTTACTAATAACATGATCTTGCATCTAGAAAACCCCAAACACTCCACCAAAAGCCTCCTGGAATTGATAAATAAATTCAGTATACTCTCAGGTTACTAAATTAATGTACATAAATCAGTAGCATTTCTATATACCAATAACAGTCATGCTGAGAGTCTAATAAAAAAATCAGAAGAATAAGTAAATAAAGTAAATACAATACTTAGGAAGATACTTAACCAGGGAGATGAAAGATCTCTACGAGGAGAACTATGAAACACTGAGGAAAGAAATCCCAGAGGACACAAATAAATGGAAAAACACATCTTGCGCATGCATCAGCAGAATCAATAATGTTAAAATATCAGAATTGAAAATGTTAAAATATCCATACTACCCAAGTTATTTACAGATTCTATGAAATCCCCATCAAAATACCAACATATTTCACAGGTTTAGAAAAATTAATTCCATGCTTCTTTTGGACCAAGAAGAGCCTGAATAGGCAAGGCAATCTTAAGCAAAAAGAATAAATCTGGAGATATCACATTACCAGATTTCATACTATACTACAAGGGTATAGTAACCAAAACAGCCTAGTATTGGTGCAAAAATAGACCATGGAACAGAATAGAGAACCCAGATATAAAACCATCTACCTACGGGCAACTGATGTTTGTCAAACAGACAACAGCACATGCTGGGGAAATGAAGACCTATTCAATAAATGGTGCTGGGAAAATTGGATAGCCACATGAAGAAGAATGAAACAGGACCACTATTTCTCACCATTCACAAAAATTAATTCATGTGGATAAAAGTCTTAAACATAAGGCATGAAAACACAAGAATTCTAGAGGAAAAACTTCTAGATATCGGCCTAAGCAAAAATTTATGACTAATTCCCAATGGAAATCACAGCAACAAGAAAAATAAATAAATTGGATTTGAGTAAACTAAAAAGATTCTGTACAGGTAGGGAAATAATCAACAGAGCAAATAGACAACCTACAGAATCAGAGAAAATATTCACAAACTTTATATCTGATAAAGTGCTAATAACCAGAATCTACAAAGAACTCAATCAAATCAGAAAAATAAAAAATCAAATACTGGGCAAAAGACATGAACAGAGCTTTTCAAAAACAGATAGGCAAATGGCCAATAAACATATGAAAAATTCTCAACATCCCTACTCATCAGGGAAAGGCAAATTAAAAATCACAATGAGATATCACCTTATCCCTGTTAGAATGGCTTTTATTAAAAAGTCCCAAAACAACAGATGTTGGTTGGTGCAGAGAAAAAGGAACACTTATACACTGTTGGTGAGACTGCAAATTAGTATAATCTCTATGAAGAACAGTATGGAGATTCCTCAAAGAACTAAAAGTAGACCTACCATATGAACCAGCAATCCCACCACTGGGTATATACCCAAACGAAAATAAGTCATTTTATCAAAAAGACACCTGTACTTGAATGTTTATTGCAGTACAATTCACAATTGCAAATATGTGGAATCTATCTAAGTGCCCATCAATTCATGGTAACAAAATATGGTATACGGTATATGTATACATAGAGTACTACTCATACTTAAAAAGGATGAATTAATGCCTTTTGCAACAATTTGGATGAAACTGGAGACATTGTCCCAAGAAGGGATCCCAGAAATGGAAAAACAAATACCACATGTACTCATTATTAAACTTGAACTAACTGATGAGCACACATATGCACAAAGAAATATAAAACTTAGTGGAAATCAAGCTGGGGGGCAGGGGGAGAAAGAGATGGGTAAAAACCTATCTAACAAGTACAACAAACATTATTTGGGTGATGGGCACACTTATAGTCTGGACTCAAGCATTATATTAATAAAGGTGACCCATGTAACCAAAAACATTTGTACCCCTGTTATACTTTGAAATAAAGAAATAAAATTTAAAAATTCAAAAAAATTCAAAAATTCAAAAAACATTTTAGACTCAGATAATTTCCTATTTGCAACTACATGAGTTCTTAAGTGATCACAGATATGGGACAATTTTTTCTTTGTGTGTGACTTTTCTGTATTTCTCTGGATCTTTTACACTATCCCCCATACTAAATACCAGTATTGTCACTTCTTAGGAAAGGGCAGTACTCTTAGGGAGGACTCCCTTCCCTGCAAGCCTATGTGGATCTGAATTGGAAAATACTACCTGACTTTCCTTCTTTACTAAGATGTTTTTATTGTATCCCAGAGTACCTTGTACTCACCCATATGGAAGCATTTATCACACAAGCCATGTTCATTTATCAACTTAGCTTCCTAAATTGGTTGTAGTTCCATACTAGGAATTAACATATTTTTCATTTTTATATTCCTAGTCCCTAACTCAGTGCCTACCTAGCTTATAATAAGCACTCAGCAAATGCTTTCTCAATTATTAGAAAATCAAACAAATGGAATCATTTAAAAGGCAATTTGATAGAGTTAAAGCTGGCCAGTTCCTCAGGCAGGAACTCCTCAGCTAACTCATCTTGTCCAGGATGTGGTTCATCTTTATCGACAAAAAGTTAATTTTGTTTTTGTGCCCAGCATTGCTGGAACTTGGGTGACATGTTCACATTGACCAAGTTAAAAAAACAAGCACAAAAACGAAAGTGCCACCTCATTTTAAACATAGAACAGATCGCTGTATTTAGAATAGAAAAGCTAACTTGGCTGCACATTCATGTCCTCTGGACACTTCATTTTGTGCCTGCAGAGAAATCTACTGAGGAGGCCAGTTTCTCTATGGAGATAAAATCTGGGCAAAAGCAGTAAATGGTTTGAGCCTATGGGCTTTTGTCACGAGGGTCAAGTGTACAACCTGTTCTTTAAAGATAGATTAGTAAGAAGATTCACATTCCTTGGCCTATTCTGTAGACCCTGATGTCTTTTTTTAAAAAAATTATTCTATTCTAATTTCTTAAAAATTATTCTAGATGTCACATGGTGGGAGAAGCCAAATTAGATCAACTCGTAGCAGGCATTGAGGGGGCATCCTTCCTTTACCAGAGTCTAAGGTGAGCATATATCAACTGTGATTCTGAAAACCTATGGTTTTTTCTTCTTCCAACTAAGCCAATATATGTTCTTCTGTTACCACAATCCTTTAAGCTGTCATCAGCTTTCTTTTTATTTCTGGAATATGGTATATTAATTAATAATATATCATGCACTTTTTTTTTGAGGTATTGGAACTTTACACTTTGTAAGATAATTGCCCCAAATCAAGATCTGGTATGTATGGGTTGTTTACCATTGAGTTGAAGGACACATTCGTAATAACACTGATCTTATACTATCAAAGTTGTTTACTAAATCATGAAAAATAACTTGATCACTAATAGTATGTGAAATGCTCCAGTAAGTACGTGCATTTTCCTCTAACATTCTCTTAAGTGTTAAAGTCCAACAATATTGGTAGAGTATCCTCAAGAGAACTTGGATGATTTTAACACTATGAACCCTTGGTTTAGGAAGACCTTAGCAATTTGGTTATGTTTCCTAGAGCAGGCAGAGCTGATATTGGCGTTTGGAAATCATATTATATTTAAGAAATTAATGTTGTATATTATTATCTCTTTCATGAGTTATTACTGAGTTATTATTATTTCTGAGAAGCACAATTTTATTGGGTGTCCTTATTCAGGTAAAACTGATAATAGGCTTTTAAAAATTACACTTTTGTGTACTTTTGAATGTTTAGTAATAATTATCACTGGTCAGCTAAACATTTTTAGAAAATATAAGGTAGCATCACACATTTTTCTAGTGTCCTTTTATTGCCTTTTTTGTTCTTTAAATAAACATACATAAATGAGATTATAAAAGTTATAAAGCATGTAGGAAATTGAGTGATTATTTTTCAGGAATTTATGTTATACCTGGATATATAGAAGATATAATTTTAAATACCTAAATATATAGAAGACATAACTTTAAATATCTGGATATATAGAAGATTTACACCTTTAAATACATACATACATAAGTATTGTTTTCACTGTTTGAATTTTTGCACTGCTTTGTCCATTTTCCTGGATTTGGCCAATATTCACAAAAGTGTGTATACTTTTGTGATTCATCAAATTAATTAGATTGCATTTTAGCTATTAAGATAATGGCTAGATTAAAATACTATTAGAAATTTGTGGCCAAATTTAATATGCTTTAATAAAGATGTTTAAAGAATTTTTGTTGTTTTGCTTTTTTGTGTGTTTTTCATATTCCAATAATCACTTTAATGACAGAAGTATTATATATTGGTTTAGTTGGAAGAAGAGGATGCTGGGATTAAAAAGTCTATTCTTGTTTCAGCTGTGAAATTTACCCAACTTTGGATGCCTGGGTCAAGTCTCTGCCATTCTAGGCCTCATTTTATTCATCAGTGAAATGAACATGGATATTTTACAGAAGATAATGTATAAAATCCTCCTCAGCGTGTGATTATGTATTTATCTGATATCATTCAACTTTTTTGAAGTTGTGGACTAAATTCTTAAAAACAACTTTTATTTTGAGATAATTTTAGATTTGCAAACAAGTAACAAAATTACTACTACAGAAAATTACTATATATTCTTTGACTGGGTGCCCTCATGTTACAGAACTATGGTACAATTATCAAAACTAAGAGACTACATTGGTATAATATAATAATCTAATCTATAGACTTTATTTGGATTTTCTCATTTACTGTCAGTCTCCCTTTTGTATTCCAAAATCAAAACAGGGGTATATAATATTAATATTACTTATTAAATTTATATTTTTCAGATTTTCTTTATGATAACACTGAAGCAATATATCTTTGGAAAAAATATCATGAAGGTGAAGTACCTGGGGATATGATATCAATATGACTTCATGTCAACTTTTTCTTTTTTATCCAAGAGGAAGGAAAGCCCTGGATGTGTCAACTTTGATTAGTTGGTTAAGGTATTCTTTACTGTAAAGTTATGAATTTTTCCCTTCATATTCTGCTAATTAGAAGTCACTAAGTCAAGCCCACACTCAAGAAGAAGAGAATTAAGCTCAACCTGGGAAGGAGTATAAAAAATCCGTAGAAATATAACAATCACAGTAATTGATATTTTGGGGGAATATTTTTTCTTTTAGAGTTTTAAGATCAGAAAATCTTACTTGTAATAATTATTACTGCTATGTTCTAATGGGGATTTTTTTCCCATTCCTATTATAATTATTAATTGAATTCTTCCATAAAACAATGCCTTTCTCATTTATTATTTTACTCATTTTATTCTATCAGCATGTACTTGTGGATGCATACTTTTCATTTCTTAAGTTATAATCTGATACTATTGTTATTTATTTTCTTGCTTAAATTGATCTACTTTAGGCCACTGGCTCACTTAGGTTGGTATTTGATCATGCTCTCATCTTTTTTCCCCCAACTCTCTTACTTTCTGGCACTACAAAATGCCCCACACTTATTTTGTATGTCCCCTGCCTAGCCCTAAAATCAGCCATGTCTTCAAGGAGCCTGATTACTTTCATTGGATGATGGTGTTTAGAAACCAAAATCTGGGTGCTAGATGTTTTTACTGCTATTGAGGTGTCACTACTTATATGCCCTTTCAATGAGCACAGGCAGAGAAAATATATGTATACTAATACATGTAACTATACCTATATTTATTTCTCCATATACTATTAAATATCTGTATATATAAAAATAAACATGAGTTCATACTGATATCTGTGACTCTAATCCAGAACCACAGTGTCCATCCTAGTATCCTCCCTTTGCTTACTTGTAACTTCTTTCCTCAGCAGTGAGAATCTAGCCACTCATTATCTATAATTATTTTTACTTATTTTACACACTTTTTACCTAGTGTGTGTGTATATATATATATATATGATATAGATATAGATAAACAAAGTCAGAGTTGCAAACCTATATATACCATGAGAGAAAAAAAATTTCAAGTTAGGATACAGTGCTTTTGTACAGTTCTTTTTTTCTCTATCTAGGCAGAATAATATAGAGTTTATCCTATACTATAGATACATAGACTTATTCTATGTATAAATTGTTTTACAAAGTTATTTAGGTCATTTCTTTTCATCTCCACACCCTTCAGTGTTTACATCATACAATTTTAATACAAGTATATTCATTCATTTGTCACAGTCTACATTTCATCTTGTGTTCCAATGCTATCCCATTTGATCTTTTAAAAATATTTGCCTACAGTAAAATGTATATCTTTTGGCATGTAGTTATATGTGTTTTATGAATTAATAATTATCTTTTTCATTTTTTATTCTTTTTCCCCCCCTCCATGTTTCCTTTGGGTAGTTTTTTATTATGTCTTCAATTTCTCTAATCTTTTTATTGGTGCTAATTGGTTATCTCACCATTTGTTTATGTAATTGGTTGCATACTTTTATTCTCATACATTGTAATTTTTATTTCTAGAGGTTTTATTTGAGTCTTTTAAATATTTTTCTACATTTCTACTTAGCTATTTGAACATTTGGAATATTGATGTAATAAGTGCCTTAATTTCCTTATTTGCTAATAACATATATATCAGTTCTGCATCAATTAAGATTGGTTTATTTTTCTCCCCATTATGTTAATATTTTTCTGCTTTTCATGTATTGTAATCTTTAAAAATCTTTAATTATGATAACATGTATATTACATAAAATTTACCATTTTAACTATTTTTTAAATGTATCGTTAGTTGCTGTAAATATATTCCCATTGTTGTGCAACCAATCCCCAGAATTCTTTTTCATCTTGCAAAACTGAAACTTTTTATCCCTTGAACAACTTTCTACTTTGCCCTTATGCAAGCACCTGCTGACCACCATTCTACTTTGTCTTTATGAATTTGACTATGCTAGATACCTCATGTAAGTGAAATCATATGGTATTTGTCTTTTTGTGAGTGGTTTATTTCATTTATGATGATTTCAAGGTTCATCCATATTGTAGCATGTGTCAGAATTTTCTTCTTTTTTAAGGCTGAATAATAGTCTATTTTATCTATAAACAGAATTTTATTTATCCATTTATCTGTCAACAGACACTTCAGTTGCTTCTACTTTTTTGCTATCATAAATAATGCTGATAAACATCAGCACATAAATATCTATGAAGACTCTGCTTTCAATTCCTTTGGCTATATACTCAGAAGTGGAATTGCTGGTTCATACTGCAATCCTATTTTTAATTTTTTGAGGAACCACCCATACAGTTTTCCACAGCAGCTGCACAATTTTACATTCCCTTTAACAGGATACAAGGGTTTTAATTTCTTCACATTCTCTCCAACACTTGTTATTTTCTGGTTTTTATTTGTTTGTTTGTTCACCATCCTAATGGGTGTGAAATGGTATCTCATTGTAGTTTTGATTTGCATTTCCCTAATTATTAATGATGTTGAGCATTTCCCTGTGCTTTTTGGCCTTTTGTACATCTTTTGTGGAAAAATGTCTTTTTAAGTCCTTTGCCCATTTTTAAATTGCATTATTTTTCTTGTTGCTGGTGGTGGTGTTGAGCTGTGAGAATTCTTAACCCCTTATCAGATTCATGATTTGCAAATTTTTTTCCCATTCTGTAGGTTGCCTTTTCACTATGTTGATTGTGTCTTTTAATGAACAGAAATTATTGATGTAGTCTAATTTTGATGTAGTCTAATTTATTTATTTTTACTTTTTTTGCCTGTGCTTTTGATGTCATAGTGTGGTATCACAGAAAGATATTTGGTCTCTGTCCCCAGTTCCCGGCACAAAGCTCCTAAAACCCTTGGAATTTCCTAAGTGATAAGCATGATAGGAGCCTCTTCTGTTCTAATGGGATTATTCTTAGAGGGCCCCTTGTTAGCTTTATGTCTGGAGAGGGCATGGGACATTTGCACACACACATACCACCTTGCCCTAAGGATATTTTCCATTTCACTCTCTCAGTTATATTCTTTATGCAAATTCTCAAACCTGAAAGGGAGGAATTAAGGGAATTCCTCAACTTTGGCATCAAGTCAAACAGAAGTGTGGATAACCTGAGCATCTGGTACTTGAGACTAGCATCTGAAATCTAGGCAGTCTAGTGGGGCTAAGCCCTTAAACCTATGGATTCTGACATTAACTCTGGGTTACTAATTTGGGGATGAATTTTTCTATTTTTGCAATAAACATCATTGGGGCTATTGGAGGATTTAATTAAATCTGTAGATTACTTTGGGTAGTACTGATGTCTTAACAAAGTAAGTCTTTCAATCCATGAACATGGATATCTTTCCATTTATTTGTGTCTTCCTTAATTTCTTTTAGACGTATTTTTTAGTTTTCCATGTACAAACCTTTTGCCTCTTTGGTGAAGTTTATTACTAAGCATTTTTCTTCTTTTTGATGCTATTGTAAATGAATTGCTTTCTTAATTTTTTTTCAGATAGTTCACTATTAGTGTGTAAAAATGCAACTGACTTTTGTCTGTTGGTTTTATATTCTGCAACTTTGCTGAAGTCGTTTATTAGTTCTAACTGCTTTTTGTAGAATTTCTAGGGTATTCTACATATATGATCATGTCATTTATGAATAGAAATAATTTTATTTATTCTTTTTCAATTTTGATGCTTATATCTTTTTCTTTTTTCCTTTTCTTTTCTCTCTCTTTTTTTTCCCTTAATCACTATGGCTGAAACTTCTAGTACTATGTTAAATAGAAGTAGTGAAAATAGGAATTCTTGTCTTGTTCCTCTAATCATAATCTTTAATTGAAAGCCAGACATAGTATACTTCTATTTCTCCCTCTTATGCTATTATTGTTATAACTTTTACATATTCTATAAACTCCATACTACATGGTTATTTTTTTTTAACAGCCAATTACATTTTAAAGAGATTTAGATGATAGTAACTAAAAAGGTTTTTGTATAGTTATATGTGTAGTTACCCTATCTGGTGTTCTTCCATCTGCATTGTTCTGCTTGAAGAACATACATTATTAATTTTCCTTGTAGTACAAGTCTGCTTGTGATGTGTTATTACAGGTTTTATATGTCTCCCCCCAATTTTTACTTAGTTTTCATTTGAAAAACTTTTTTGTTGGATATGGAAGTCTAGGTTGACTTTTTTTCCTTTAAGTGGTTTAAAGAAGTTGCTTCATTCCTTTATTACTTGTATTATTTCCAGTCACTTTATTTTCTGGCTGATTTTAATATTTCTTCTTTATGACCGATTTTGGTATTTATAATTTGATTATCATGTACCTTTGGATAGTTTTCATTTTTTTCCTTAGGTTTTGTGGAATTTCTTGGATATATGGTTTTATATTTTTAATGAAATTTGGAAATAGTTGGCCATTATTTCTCAAATATTTTTTCTTATTCCCTACACTTTTTTGAGGATTCCAATTACATAGGTGGAAAGCTGCTTGAATTTGTCCTATAGATAAGTAATGATCTTTTCACTTTTTAAAATATTATTTTTTGTCTGTTTCTTTTAGATGGTTTCTACTGCTATGTCTTCAAATTTATTCATCTTTGTTTATGCAATGTCTAATCTGCTGTTCACATTCTTTTATGCATTTCCACTTACCATGTTGTGGTTTTTAAGTCTAAAATTTTATTTTTAACCTTTAAAAAATCATCCATGTCTGTTTTGGCTTATTGAATATTTAGATTGTAGTTACAAGTATTTCACTATCCTTATCTGCTAAGTCTAACGTATTTTTCAGTTCTCTGTTGGCTTTTGTTGATTTATTTTCTTATGTGGATCATATTTTACTACTTTAGCATGTAGAAATATTTGAATGTTAGGTAGTAAAATTTTACTGTTCTGTGAGTTAGGCACTTTTATTCATATATATGAATACTATATATATATATGCATATGTATATATATGTTTTTAATGGAAACCAATTAAATTAGAACTATTTTAAATTTTTCCTATGTTGCTTTTAAGATTTGTTAGTGAAAACTAGCACTCATTGTAGGGCAAGACTCTTCTGTGTACTCTACACAATGCCCTGTGAGTTATGATATATTCAATTGCCATTTAGGCACAGACATAATTTATAGCCCTGTGTACACACCAGACAAAATAATACTTAAATCTTTTCTGGCTTTGCTCTGTCTTTATAAATTTTAAAATAGTGACAATAATATATATATCAAAGAATTATTGTGAGATCACATGAAATAATAATTAAATAAGGACTGGCAAGCAATCAAAGGTAAATAAATGGTAGTTCTCTTTCTTCCCTACCACTAGAAAACCAAGCCACCAAAAAAAGTACATTATAGACAATACTGGGTCATAGAAAAGAGTTTAGTTTTAACCTTTAATCTGTTCCCAGGCAAAAGCGCTTTTATTTCCCCATATTCTCTTTACTTTTCTTTCATTTTTTTTCATTATTATTTTTAGCTTAGGGTCAGTAGGAAGATACCTTTTACGAAATAATACAAGTATTTATTTGGGCTAAATGAATACATAACACATTGTTTTAGAAAAATTGACAGTGTGTAAGTAATTTAAGCTACAGTAAATAATTGAATATTTGACTAACTGAAGTAAATTATCTATATAAATTATTTACTTGAAGCAATTTTCAATAGCTGTTAGTCATTTTAGTTGCTAAATCTATATTGGCAGATGCCCATTGATTTGCTCATTAGCTATGCAGGTGCTCTTTGTTCAGTGTATTATCTGCTCATTGATTTGCCATTCTCTAACTGGCAAAAAATTGTTTGGCTCCTTTCTGCTATATATAATTTGCTCCTGTTTGAGACTTACGCTTAAACAGAACAGGCAGTGAGAAGATGTGGTCTTCTTTGATGATCCCCACTTTTCTATTTCTGAGCTTCTTTGCTGTAGAAATGGCCCAAAATCCAGGGTCAGTCTCAGATGTAACTGACAGCTATCCTCCTTTTTGGGATCAGATTAATGGAGACATAGCAGAATTCCCAGTACAGAATAACAAAACAATCATTGATATCTGGAAATATATGGATCGACTGCAAATGTACAAGATCCTTATAACAGAAACAAACAAATATTTTGCTCAGTTTGGACAAAACAACACAGGCAATATACACTGGGGAATCACTTTATTTTATGGAGATCTATACAGAACAGGTACGTACATTTTAATTACTTCCAAGGAAGCTTGCTTTTTTCTAAGTGTGTTGTTATAGCTAATGTGTTTGTGTTACTGTTTGAATACTCACAGAGTGGATTGTACAGTCAATACAATCATTTATCTGCCAGTATTCAGAACTTCTTATGGCCTAACTAATAACTCTTTTCTGCAGTAAAATTATTTGGCATAGCTTTTGTTCTCAGAGAAATATGAGTCATACTTTTTTCTCATAAAGTGGGAGTATTACAGAAAATATGACAAAAGCTTCTGGGGTGAAATTTCATATAAAATAAGGTGAAGAGCAGACTTTCCCTTAAAAGTCTGGACTTTGCCTCATATAATGTCAATGGAGAGAGAATTTAAGACATGGCATTCAATGCATGGTCTCCTTTCTATTAGTTGTTTGATTCAGATAGAAGAAAGGAATGAAAACAAGGAAGAACAGTTCTAGTAACTAAACCATCTCTTATACTAAAATAAGTAGGATGAAGAAACTAAGTAGAGATGTGATGCTTCGGCTTGGGACTTGGTGTTTCCAGGAAGTTCTGTTTGTTTGTTTGTTTTTTTTCCTGTGTTTAGGTGAATTTCTCTATCTGGCTTTTATGCTTTCTACTTCTTGAACCAATTTTCTTATTACTAATAAGATTCCCTAGCTTGACCAGCTTCCCAGTTGCATGAAATTCTTTTCCAAATTTTCTTCTTTGGAAGCGACTAGACCCCCAAGAAACTCAGGCTGAACATAGAATGAAATGAGTATTAGAATGTGATACCTTGGTACCAAAAATCACTACTTGTAGATATTTGTTATTTCAAGCAGCTGTTAGTTTGAGAAGAATCAGTGACTGCTCAGCAAACAAGGCTTCTTTACAGACTACTGTCTCTGAGAAGCTTCCAATTCTCAAAGTTTGCAATAAGGAAAGCCTATAAATGGACCAAGTTATTAGCAAGAATTAACTCTGGATTTCTATTCTTTGAAGGGGAGCATATGCATCTTCCCCCCTCTTTCTCATGATTTTCTACTAAAAGTTCAAACTTTTATCTTAGAGATATGTTACCTACTGTGTTTACTCTACAGATCGATTTGCGGAGCCTTCCGATACTTCAGTATGTGCTTACGAGGCTGGAGCCCCTGGCTGCATATCAATCAACAGTGGCTGGGCAGGTAAGTGCTATACTTGCCCCATGCTTTACTGATCTGTAGCCATAAGGCTTGTTCTGCTTTTATATGGTGTAGGATATATGAAGTTAAATCCTGATATTTCCTTTGTAAAAGTATGCAATTTTTGTGTGTGTGATTTCCCTAGGAACTAATCAATTTAAGAAACCAAACAAGAAAGATAACTTCTATTATGGCCATTTCCAAATTGTGATGCATAGCACCTTATTAATTTTAGTTAGATATTAAAGAAGATGATCCTTCAAGATACTCAGCATTTCAGAGTCTCTGTTGCTCTCTCAGCCCCTTTCCCAACTAGCTACTATTTATTTCAAACCATCTGCACTCCAGCACCTTAAGCCCTTCAGAGACATGGTTTAATTTAATGCTTATCACAATATTAATGATAATATCCCCACAATACAGACAATCAAACAGAAGTTTGAATAATTTGCTCCTTTGCCCAAATTTGCTAATAGCTTCCAAAAACTCATCCTTCTATTTGTAAAATCTATTTTCTTAATCACTGTGCTAGTTTGCCTTCCTAAACTCCCAATCTTCAAAACAAACAAACAAACAAAAAAATCCAACCTTGACAATGATTTCAAATCTCTAATTGCAAGATTTATTTTAGTGCTTAAAGATCAATTTCTCTATAGGCTAGTTCTCATAACTGTATCTACTGCTCCACAAAGATTTATTCATAAAACCCACTAGGGATAGAATTTTTAAAGGTGTATCTGTTACATCTACATTTCAAAATAATGGCCATACTTTGTAATAAACAAAATTCACATAGGCCCAGTGCAGAGAGCTCAAATTAAAGTTTTATTAACAATCACTCAGTCAATTTTGAGATTTAAGGTAAAAGTACAAATAAGTGGAATGAAGTCACTGAGTATACCAGGCTTTAAAAAATGAGAAATTATTTGCCACCCACAGAATAGAATAATGATCCTGATGTCTCCTTGAGAGCTAGATTGAGAATCAAAATTATTCTGTGGTTGCTAAGCAGAGACATGGGACGATGTGTTTTTTGGACAGAAAGAATGGAGTCATGTCTGTGACCACAGAAACCAACCTGAAGTTTAGATTTAGCTCCCAGGCCTGGGAGCTGCCAGAATCTTGGCAGACAGATGAACGCAGGGATTGAGAAGTAGATCAACAGTTCAAAGACAGAACATGAACGAGCACTAGAGTAAGCACTTCGTTAAAATGAGATAGCATCAAGAAACAAACAAACCAAAAAACAAAAACAAAAAACTGAATAGAAAGTTAAGGAAATGCATTGAAGATCGATTGGAAAGGGATTCAGAAACATGATTATCTAAAAGAACTGAAAGGATAGAATAATTAATCCAAACTTCTTCCTCAGTTTAAGCAGAGACTTTGCACAAATAACATATATGGAGCATCATCTACAAATACACCCACACTAAGGTAAATGTTTTTCTCATCCAAACCTCATTGTCTACTTCCTAATTGAGATGAAATAAATCAGAACATCAATAACTTGGAACTGGGTTGAATTAGGTAAATTCAAGTACAAGTATCTGCACCCAAACTGAGCCCCCGATGTGGAAGTTTTCTGAATGGGACTAAGCTCTCCTAGTCTCATGAATTTCCAAGAACCAACTAATTCAATAAAATTGTTTGAGGATAAACTTACTAAGTTATATAGGCAGAGCCTTAGTCATTTTGCTACCATGTTTCCCTGAAAATAAGACAGGGCCTTATATTTATTTTTCCTCAAGAAGACACCCTAGGGCTTATTTTCAGGGGATGTGTTATTTTTTTTAAGTACGGTACAACAATCTACATTTATTCAAATATAGTTAAGTCGTCTTCTTCTAAAACATCATCATAACTCTACAATCCCCAAATTCCATCCTGAATTTCTTGCAACTCTATTTCCTTTAGAACCATTGGCCCCAATCTCTCATGTCGAGCAATAGAGCTCTCCTGGGACATATGAGAAGGGCTGCTCATCTCCACCAGGAAATGCATGGGCTGTGCAGATACTTTGCGTAGCCACGCCCATCACTAGGTCTTATTTTCTGGGTAGGCCTTATATTGCGTAAATGCTTAGAAATCCTGCTAGGGTTTATTTTATGAGAAGGTCTTATTTTCAGGGAAATATGATAACTCCTCTTTTGAATAGTTGTTGATTCTAGGACACATATCTTCTTCTACATTTCAGGTATCAACTTTTATGTGATTGTTTTGTATTTTTTTGCTGCAATCGATTCTGGGTTTTTGAGTAATATACCACATGAGATAGAGTTATTACCTCGAGAGGAATACAGATCTAACTTCTGTTATTCGTTTGAGGAATGCTGTGCATCCTACCCACAAGCTATGTATGCAGCCAAAAGGTTTTATCAGGTAAAAGTATCCATAATAAAGAAAAATTTAAAAAATGTAATGATTTTTTTTCTGTGTGATGAAGACACTAAAGATACTTCACTGGATTTATGATTTGAAAATTGACTAAACTTCATATTTATATACATATAAGTATAAAGTGATGTCCCAAAACTCTGGAAGTGTTCCCATTTGCATCATGAGATGATACTAAATGGTTAATTAATAACAAATTAATATAATTTAAAGTATAAAACAGTTTTTTGCATAATTGATACAGTAATTTTCAAAGCATGCTTGTCTATGCTAGTAAATCAGCATATATCTGCTTGTAAAGTGAAATGACAACTTCAAGTGTTAAAATTTATTTTGATCAGTCTGTTCTATACAATCAGCTAAACTAGTATTTCACAGTAATCTATTTCGAGAATTTATGAGATCAGTGATTAAATGTATTTTAATTTGATTTTGAATTCTTCAATTCACATAGCTCACATTATTCATTTTGTAGTATTTACAGTCCAGGAAGCAAGTCTCCATTGTTGGAGATAGTCCTGTGTACGACACAGATCAAGATACAGCAATATTTTACATGTGGGAAGCCTATCAAGCAGCCATTGATGTTGGGAAATCAAAGTTCAGCGACATGTAAGATATTTGGTCTTTGTGATACAATTAACTGTTAATTTCTTTCTGGCACTGTAAACCATGATATATAAGTTTCTGTTGCCTCAAATATTTATTTCTCATATTTTCCAGATTGTCATAGGAAATACCTTTTTCATTTTTATTTGCAATTCATCTTATGAATCATCTGGTCCATCATTGAAGATATAGATAGATGAAAGAATGACTGGCTGTGTAAACTTCTTTCAGGAGAAAGTTCCAGAACATTCTCTGACAGTATAATTCATCATAAAGTAGTTATGTTGAGTCAATTTTTTTATGAATGCAACACACGCTCAATTTCTCCTCTTAGATTCCAGATGATATATATATATATATATATATATATATATGAAATAGCTATGCATGTAGGATGGTAAGATTCTGAGCTAGATTTCAATTTGCAGCACCAACCCTCACCACCAAAAACCAAAAATGTTTTGAAGTACTAACTTTGAAGTACTAACTTTTCTTATTTCCTGCTTGCCAGTTTATTCCTTTAGTGATGTCTTAATGTAGAAATTTTTAAATGACTAATTTTTCAATTTTGCCATTTAGTATTTTTTCTGGTTTCAGAAAAAAAATTTTATCCCAAGATTATGAAGATCTTAAACCTCTTGGTATTTTATCATGTAAATGTGTGTATGTGTAAACTCAATTTTTTCCATTGTTTCATTTGTCATGCATGAATACTACAATGTCTTTAGTACTTATTTATAATAATATATTATCTGGTGTTGTAACTCCTCCAAATTTGTTATTCATTTTCAAGATCATCTTGGCTATACTTGGCCCTTTGTATTTCCTTACAAATTTGAGAATTAATTTTTTAACATTTACTAGTGGAAAAAAAATGTTGGGAACTGGACTGAGATTGCATTAATCTATAGATCAATTTGGGGACAATTTACACCTTTATAATACTAAGTTTTACCCCATTTTTTAGGTTGACCCATATGAAGTAATTAATATTCAACTGTTTTTGATCTATAGAAACAGCCATTTTATGTGATTAAACCTGTGTTTTTGATCTATAGAAACAGCCATTTCATGTGATTATATATTTTTAATATTTTTAAATGATGTTTTATAGATTCCCAGGTTGAATTTTTAGCATATTTCATTGGAATTATTATTATATGCTTCACAATTTTATGCATTATTAATAACCATTGATTTTGAAAATTAATTTTTCTTTTTTTGGTTGGTATGTATAAATACAAGTGATTTTTTATATAAGGTAATATCCAAAGATCTTGCTATATTCACTTACCAATTCCAATAGGTTATACGATGTTTTTCTTTCACATTTTATATATAAATAATTTACTATGTAAATACTGAGAGTTTATTCCTTTCAAATCATGACATTTATTAATTTTCTTATTACATTGCTGTACAAGGTTGAATAGAAGTGATGAAACCAGGTCTAGGATTTTGATAGATAACTTTTGTCAGGCAGCACTTGCCCTTCTCTTCCTGCTACAGTTTTTTCCACAAATGCATATTGAATATCATTAGACTTAGAAAATTGCATGATTTTTTCCAGTTTTCTGTTAAGGTTAAAAATACATTATTTGATTTTCAGATAGTATATAAATCATCCATCTCTGTACTAAATAAAATTGGCCATAATATACCATCTTTTTTATACATTAGTGCATAAACCAACATGATTTATAATTTTGCATATATAGTCTTGAGTGAGAGTGGCCTGTAATTTTCTTTTCCTATAAAATCTTTTTACCTTTGGCTATAATGAATACACTAACTCAGAGGATAAGTTGAAAAATGCCTCTCTAAAAGGCATTGTAAAATTGGTGCAATTTCTTTCTTAAGTCTTTGTTGGTCTTTAGAAGTGAAGTCATATTTTTTCCAAGAACCAATTTTTGACATTTAAAATTCTATTTTAGTTTAATTTTCTATTTTATTGATTTCAACCCCTATCCTTATTTGTTTCTTCTCTCTGCTAATTTAGTTTCATTTGCTTTTATTTTTAGTCACATCAAAAGATAAAAATTTAGATAATTTATATACCTCATAAATTGTAGATTTATTTCAGGTGTGGTTTTATCTATATTCCACAAGTTTTAACATATTGTATACTCATTAGGTTTAATAAATATCATTTTCTAATTTTCATTATGAATTTTTCTTTGATCCATATTAATGTTACTCACATTACATAATAATTTATACAAATATATTAAGTTTTCTATTTTTTATGAATTTATTGTGATGCATAAAAAATTTCTGTATGATTTAAGTCCATTGAAATTTGTGGAGACTTGGTTTTTAGCCTAACATGTTTTGTAAATATCCCATGTGTACTTAAAGGATGTAGGTGTCTAACAAGCAACTTTGTGCTTTGTCAAGTTTGTTTGGGGTGTTTTTCAACATTGTTTTATTATTTACCCTCAATAGGGCATTAATAACATATTAAAGTTTAATATAGAGACTTTACTTCTTCCTGAAAAGGGCAAGAACCTAAAAACATTCCAAATCCATTGACCCCCTTCCACAGATTATACTATTGTCATAATGTACCATGATAAATATTATTATAAATAATTGTTTTATAAAGAAATATTTGTTTGGATATATCTACATATTTATTTTTCCATTTCTCTTTATTTTCATTTTGCATCTTTAAATTATCCTCAGGTATACTTTCCTTCTGCTTAAAAAAATCCTTTTAGAAACTCCTTTCTTCCTGATCTGTGAAGACAAATTCCCTCAATGTTTGTTTGTCTAAAATATTCTGATTTTGCCTTTTGGAAGAATATTTTTATGAATTATATATGAATATTTTGTGAATTTATGGGTTAACATATATACATATATGTGTGTATCTATGCATATATATAGCTATATTTTATTGTAGAAGTTTTTAGTTTTTATTCAATTTCTTCTGACTTCCAGTTTTAATGTCTAGAAGAAAGAAGTTAATTTTATTGTTGATCCTTTTAAATAATATTTTCATTTAATTAAATTATTTTGTATTCTATAATTTTACTTTGAAGTCCCTAGACATATTTGCTTTAATGAGTCTGGTCAGAATTTGTAGTGCTTCTAGAATTTGTAGCTCAATATATTTCATCAGTTTTGGAAAATTTGAAATCACTATGTTTTCAAATATTGCTTCTGTCTCTTTATATAAATTCTTCCCTTTAGAAACTTCTCTGAATATATAATAGACCTTTCTCCATGTGCCATAAGTCTTCTCAGTGATTTTTATACTTTCCATTACTTTTATCTCTGTTTTTTTTTGTGTGTGTAGGTATTTTCTTCTTTCTCATCTTTCAATGCAAAATTTGTTTTTGTTTTCCTGCTATACCTACTATGCTGTTAACCCCATTCATTGAGATCTTAACTTATTATATATTTACTACTGGGACTTTGATTTGAGATGTTTTTATATTTTTAACCTCTCTTCTGAATTTATGAACTTGCACTTTGTTATCATAGCTATTTTAAAGTCCATGCCTGATAGCTTCAAAATATAGATCTCCTTTGGGTTTTGTCAAGTGTGCATGTGTGTGTGTGTGTGTGTGTGTGTGTGGGTGAGTGCATTTCCTATTGCTTTCCAACTAATTGCTATGTTCTTATTTGTTTGGTTATTTTGAATTATGTGCTGGACAATGCAAGTTAAGCCTGTAGAGATAATTTTGCCTATGGGCAGTATTACCTTGCTCCAGGGAGAATTTATTTTTGCTCCTGGCAGTCAGGCTAGAACCACATCACCTTACTACAAATAGGGATTATAATTATTCAAAGATGATCTTTAGTCTTTGTGACAATGAGTTTATTTCTCATTCATTCTTAAACCCACTTTGTGGTTTCTAGTGGTTCTAAATGAAATATAGGAATGTATATCATGGTCTTTCCTATTTAGTTAGTTATTAACCATAATTTTTCTTCTCTGAGTCCATGATTCTGCCAAGAAAAGATTCTTCTCATCTTTTCTTTTGAGCCATAGCTTTCAAAATCATCTATTGCTTTAACTGGAAAAATATCCACATATATTATACCCCCCATATGGTTTCTCTTCTTGCCTAGATTTTCATCTTATGATTTTTCAAAATTTGTTTCCTTTCTGATGCCATCAAACATGTTTTTATATTTTATTAAATTTTTATAATTATTTTCAGCAAGAGAGAAGTAGCCTGCCATTTGATACTTTAAAGTCTAGTTTGGATAGAATTAAAAGAAACCTTGAATTTTTTTCTTTGTTTTTGCCATGAACTCTCTCACATGAGTTCTATCCAAGAAGATGCTTTCGTTACTATGGCAAATTCTTAATCCATTCCATATTCCCCATGAATTAAAAGAATTCTAATAATATACATGCAATAAACCTTAGGGTCAACAATGTATTTTGATGCAGAATTCTCAGAAATTGCTATTCGATAACCCTCTACTCATTATTTTCAGTTACTTTACTCATTCTATGAGCTCTGTGGAAAACAACTGATGCCAGGAGAAGTGAGTAGAGTAGAAATTAGATATAAAAGAAATGCAACAAGAAATCAAGAAGAATAAATCTGATAGAAGTAAGAGAGGGATTGCCACATGCTATAATTTTTTAAAATTATAATTCACAATTAGCCTTCTCTCTTGCTGTTCAAGAGATTTTTCAACCAACTATAGTATAGAAGATATTGTAGGAACTAATTCTATAATGCTGAAATTGTAGATTCTGGTGAGTCAACTATTCAGTAAATTGTATAGTAACCATAAAGAATATGGGAGCAAACAAACAGTTGGACATAATTTGTACTTATAATGAAATATTTTATAACTTATGTTGCTAATTATGGTTTTTCAGATCCCAGTATTCTTCAACAACTGAAAGAGACTTCACTGAGGATGTTTTAATTGCCATAGAATTTTGTGAGGCAGCAAGATATCGCTTACACTATGAAAGTTCAGCAGAATTCCTAGTGGGTTTCCCACACAGGCTACTCACAGACCAAGATGCTCCAATTCTCTCAAATGACTTCAGCATACAGGAAAAGGCATTTTTGTCTTCAGTAAAATATATTTCAAGCCTGAATAAAATCACAGGTATGATTATAAACTATAATATGAATGAAACCTAAGTGAATAAAAGCCATATATAACTTCTGACTATATTTAATAAGTCATTCAACAAGATTTATTATTTATTATATTTTAGGTAAATTAAATATATTATGATAATTAACAAAGCTTAGCATTCTAAGACATCAGGCTTAGCAGATAAAATGGATATATAAATTATCACAATGTATTTTCATTAGTGCAGTAATAGAAGTATACTCAAAATTTACTTTTATGACAAAGCATGTGAAAAAGCAAAGGAGGTCTGAATCATTCCCCATGTAAATGAAAAAGCATATGTTTTGACTATCCTAGGTTTTTCCATTCTCCCCTTAGTTTTTCAGAGTTGTCTGTCCTCTACCTCTTGTTCTTTTCACTCTTTCTGGATGAAACATCAAAGCAGATTGTTTGAATTAGCACCAATATGATTATTGTTATCTCCAGCCAAGAACTCACTGCTGAATGTTAACTTGGGAACATTTCATAGATATTTCATATTTTGCATATTAAACTGTCCTGTTCCCCCATAAACTGTTTCTCTTAAATCATGAGGTCCTATCATTTTGCCTCCTTCTTATGCTGAATTCAGTTCTCTCCTCTCTAATATCTCCATTTCCCTGAAGCAAATTTTTCATCTAGTTTTTAATCATTATCCCCCTGAATGGTCTAACCAGATTTTATATAAATCACCCTCAATATATAATCTAGCTAGTGTAGTAATAACATTTCTAAACTAAATATCTTCACATTTCTTTTTAAAATGTTCTTGTTAATCTAATAGCATTCTCATTTGGGGATGAAGATTAAAATCTACTGGTCTGTGAAAATAGGATCCTTTATTATTGATGTGTAGCCCTCTCTTGCCTCCTATAAAACTATACCCTTGCAGTCAAACTATTG
Organism: Mirza zaza; assembly: GCA_008750895.1. Classification (NCBI taxonomy): domain Eukaryota; kingdom Metazoa; phylum Chordata; class Mammalia; order Primates; family Cheirogaleidae; genus Mirza; species Mirza zaza. The sequence goes on along the minus strand of VSMD01118581.1, from coordinate 39,991 downwards.
TAGTTTTCTAACATGTCATGTTGCCTGGAATCCACTTGTCCCCTCATTCTCTGAGTGACTGGTTCCTGTTCCTCTTTCAATTCCTCTAAAGGTTTATTTTCTCTGACCACTACCTTCACCAGTCTATTTGCTAACCTGTGTCAAGGTCAAGAATCACATTCTTATCACTCCTTGTGTTAGAGTGGAATCTCCACCATTACCCTCTTCACACTGAGCAATCATGTACTGATTTACTTGCTTATTTTTTCCTATGGACTGAAATGCATATGATTTGGTGGTGGTTGTTACTTCAGTACCTAGGCTAACCATTAACTAGCTAAATCTAGGTCAAGCGCCCAACTGTTGAACCATAATTGTAATTACTAGAAGAAAGATATGTGTAAGAGATTGGCATCTTCATTTAGATCATGAGCCAATAGGAAGGGAGGAGGAGTGGTTTCCCCCAAGAGTTGAATACATAGGTAGAATAACTGGGGGATCCGCTGTGAATTGCACAGTTCTCTCATATTTGGACAAACTAAAGCAGTGCTAAGAAAGTTTAAGCAGGGAAATGATGTGATTTTTCATTTTAAAAAGCAAAAATGACTAAGGTTATTGAAGGTGAATTGTGGGAGTCTAAAACTGGGACTCTTGCTAGGGTTTGCAAGGACATAGCAGCAGGAGTCAATATAAAAAGACATATTTGAATGGGTCTGAAGGAATCAGTTCAATTGAGCTTGCAGTTGCATTTGATGGTACGAAGGGAAGATGACTCAGGGATTTCTGGTTATGTTGAGAGAATGTAAAGTGACATCATCCACCAAGATAAATAATATAAGTTAAGTAAATGAGATAATTGGGGTGGAAGTAGAAGGACCAGGTGTAGAGAGAGACAGTTCATATATTTATTGAACATCAATTAAATAATGGAGATTAGGCTCAATGTCGTCAAACATCATCTTATTTAATGTCCATAATAATGGTATAAAATGGGTGACATTGTCTTCATTTTAGAGTAAAAAGACCTATTGAAGTTAAACCAGGAGCTGGCTACCTTTAATTCCTATTTTTTTCTTTTTTTACTATGCAATATTACCTTTCTGGAAAATATTAAACTATCAATTAATAAATGAATATTATACATTTAAATCTCAGCATTTTAGAGTTAGAGAAAACTGTAGTAGTTTCAAATTTCAGGCCATCATTTCATGGACTAACTCTAAGAAGTAGGGACCTTGAATTGCCAAATATCACTCAGTTTTAGTGTCAGCTGGACAATCACAAAGTCTCCTTCCTTCACTAAACCAAACATTGTATGCAGGGGTAGGAAGGATGCTACCATGGGTCTTAACATTTTTTACTTGAATTAAAATAATAATACAGTCATGTGTTGCTAAATTATGAAGATACATTCTGAGAAATACATTATTAGGTGGTTTCATCATTATGTGAAAATCATACAGTGTACTTGATACAACCTTACACACCTAGGCTACAAACTTGTGCAGTACATTACTGTACTGAATACTATAGACAATTGTGACACAGTGGTAAATATTTGTGTAATTGAACATATCTAAATACAGAGAAAGCACAGTAAAAATATGCTATTATAATTTTATAGGACCACTGTCATATATGTGGTTCTTCATTGAACAAATATTGTTATGTGGTGCATGATATATTTAGAAATTATCCTTTATTTATTCCATACTATATTGTGGCTAAAGCACTGTTTGATAATTTTTAAATAGGTATAACTCTCAATTAAGGTAAATAACTATTCATTGATGTTGTCAGACTGTCCAACACAATGCATTTTCTTATATACTTTGCCAAATATAATTTTCAGGTAGAGCTATAAATATGTTGCAAATTGTATAATTAGAAAATATAATTTATTTTGTATACTTATAGATTTATAAATTGTATTCATAGTTTTATTAACTAACTAGAAATACAAATGCATCTGTTTTTCAGGAGGTGGGTTTTTCACAATTTGGAAGATCATGAATTCTTCAGAACAAGGTCGGGTTTTGGGACGGTTCATTATTAAACGTCTACTCTTAATTCCCAGTCTTTAGTAGCCTAAATTCATGTTGTTATATGTTAGGCATATAATAATTCATGTTATTGTATGAATTAAATATGGAATTTAATTCCATAATAAAAAGCAATTAAATGTTATAATCACTATTTTATGGAAGTTTCTCTTGTTCCTTATAACCCCTTTGCATCTTTGTGTTTCTAAACTTATCAGCCAATAATCTTCCCCACTTCACTCCATTTTATTATAACAACACAACTGGTGGAAGCCTAATTAATCTTACAGAGTACCAAAGTTACATACAAATATGCAAATATCCATGCTTATGGCAGGTTATACCACTTAAGGAACTGATTTTTTTCTCAATGCTTGGTCATACATTAACTGACAAACAAGGCAAATTTTTCTCCAATAGATAATTCTTATGAGATACAACTTGGAATTCTGGAATAGAGATATTAAATACTTTACGTTCTAAGACTGAGCTCAAAGTACCTGTAATAAAAGCATAACTGTCAACCCACATTGTGAAAAAGGCTTAGTGTCTGAACACTGGAGGACTCACTGTAACCATCCAGTAGGAAACTTCTGAGCTACTCCAGGGTAAATAATTCAAATCTATAATTTTCCTCTTTTTGAGTTTGTTTTGCTACTTTTAAAGCTCCTATATGAAAAAAAACATATATTAAGAGTTAAAAGTTATCTAAAATTTACCATCTTCAGATCTTTGCTGATGGTATTAATCAAAATAATTGTGTTCGAGAAAGTATCTTCTGATGACTCCAGGAACCCTTTGTACATTTTCCCTATAATGTGTCATGCCTGTATTTTCCCACAAATCTCAGCATTTTTTAGTTACTTCCCCCCAAAATTTGCTGCTTATGAAATGACCTGACATATTAAAAATATTATCAGTGTTCCTTGGAAGCATTTATTAAGCAAGATCCAATGTTCAAAAAGGTCAAATAACACATTAATTTATGTCTATATAAAAGTGAGATAGTTTTACAGACATAAAACTAATAAATGAAATCAAGAGACAAATGGAAAAATATTATACAAGTATGTCAAAAATGGCTTGCTCTTATATATAAAGAAATATTATAAATTAATAAGAAAAATATCAATAGTCTATAGAAAATTGGATAAATATGAAAAGCCAGTTTACAGGAAAAAAAATGCATGTGGTTCTTTATGTTTAAAAATAGATGTGATCAAAATATTTGAGACAAGAGTATTGACAAGTCTGTGAGAACACATGTACTTTCCATAACTGTTGGAAAAAGTAATATTGGCAATATTTTTCAAAAATTTAAATTTCTGCATATATTTTATCATTCATATATATTGCACTATAAGAAAATAAACTATAAAGTTGTTCACTTATTCAAGCTTATTTGGAAAGGAATAAATGCATTAAACTACAGTTAAAATGTTCTTGATAAGTATATCATCACAAATTAATACAAGATAATTCTATGCCATCCATGAGAAGGAATGGGTAGGCTATTATCTACTGATACATTGAAATCAACTTTAAAAAAAACCTTTCACAAAGTTGTGTATAATATGTTGTTATTTGTGTTTATAAAAAAGGTTAGATAAATTCCTATCACACTATACACAGATACATATGTAGAGAACATAATTTCAATTACTTCTTTTTAGCGTCAGAATGACTCATAGTCCTTAGCATAAGAAGATAATAAATATTTATTTTTTTCTTTTTTATTCCATTATCACCTATAACGCATTGAGACAATAAATATTTATTGAATGACTGAAGCTACTCTGAAAAATAGGAAAAACCATACAATTTCCTGTGACTTTGCCTGAAAGTAGGGAAAAAATTCCTGCCAAATCTCTTAAAGGTGAATCAATAGCTAGTATTTCACAGAGTCCTCTATCTCACATATATCTAGGATATTTTCTCCTGACCTCTAAAAAATTGTGACTAGAAATATTTGATTCTCCAACATTTGCTATGAGATCATATTTCATCATCATATTCTGATATGATTGTTAATCACATTTTAATACTTCTTTGCAATATATTTCTTAGGCATATTATTATAATTCTTATAAAGCAACCTCTGCAATCTTTTGTGCACAAAAGCAGACTTACTGTGATTCCAGCAGCCATCAGAAGGTATACCATCCAAAATTTAGTTTAAATTTTCTTAAAATAATACATTAACGATAAGCATAACCCTCACAAGTATTCTTATATTTATTTACCATTTGAATTATTCTTTTTACTCCACCATTCACTGTTAATTGCACCTCTTCAATGTGCTAATAAAGACATTCCATATATGTTTTCCAAAATAAATTTATTTCTTTTTCTGTTTAATCAGTCTGTATTCTTATATTGATTTGGATATTTAGGTTGTTTTCCCAAAATATCTGTTTTCATGTTACATGTTTCATTTAGTGAAGTTATAAATTCTGTTTTCCACCATATAGCAATGGCAGACAGATTAATACAATGTCTATTACATCAAGTATCAGTTAACGTTAACATGCTACTTTTCCTACATTTCCCACACACAAAAAATATTCTTTTCATATATACTATATATTTCTTTTTATCAAGGTAGTCACCTGAAGCTACTGCTTAATAAACTCTGTTTCCATATATCCTGGGAACATAACGATACCCTAACCACTAAAAAACATATTTTCATCAACACAATGCTCTTGTGTCATTGGGAAGCACCACCCATCTGCTGTCCATGGGGAAAACCCATGCCAATTCTGTTCAAAACAGTGTGATTCTGCTATTGCAGGGTGAAGATACTTTGGAAATGAGGGAGCAGCAGTTATAACCAGTTATAACCACGTTTTCCAGTGCTAGTTTATCAAATTTAAGCTGGCCCTAGTGTTCCCAAATATGCAACCTAGTCTGAGTCTCCAATATACCTGGTCTCTATTCTTACAATTATAATGTCACTAAGTTCTTCCACCATGTAGGCATACACAGTGGTAGTCTGAATGATGACTCCCCGAATATGTCTACATCTGTTATGGATTGCATTGTTTTCCCCCAAATTTATATGTTAATTCCTAATCCTCAGTACTTCAGAATGTGAAGTTATTTGGAGATAGTGTCTCTTAAAAAGTAATAACAAAAATAAAACAATAAACATAAAACACTTGGCCAAATATAATTGGTATTACCTCTATTAAGAGAGGAAATATGAGCAGAAGATGAGATGAAAAGTTATGCTCATAATAGCTGAAATTAAGTTAATGGTTGACATAAATAATATAAGTACAGAAAACAAAATTTCAATAATGCTATCTGGTATGGACTAATTGTGTCCCTGTTTACCGCTCAAAATTCATATGTTGAAGTACAAATCCCTGGTATCTGAGACTGTGATTGCATATAGATATAGTGTCTTTAAAGAGGTAATTAAGTTAAAATAAGATCACCCAACAACACATCAAAAAGATAATATACTATGATCAAGTGGGATTTGTACCAGGGATGCAGCAGTTCAACATATACAAATCAATAAACATTATACCTTACATCAATAGAAGGAAGGACAAACACCATATGATCATCTCAATAAATTCAGAAAAAGCATTTGATAAAACTTAACATCCTTTCATTTTTAAAAACTGTCAATAAATTAGATACAGAAGGAAAGTACCTCTACATAATAAAGGCCAGATATGACAAAGCCACAGGTCACATCATACTGAATGGAGGAAAGCTGAAAGCTTTCCCTGTAAGAACTGGAACAAGACAAGGATGTCCACTCTCACGACTCTTATTCAACATAGTACTGGAAGTTCTAGCCAGGGAAATTAGGCAAAAGAAAGAAATAAAGGGCATCCACCATTGAAAGGAGAAAATCCAATTGTACTTGTTTGCAGATGATATGATCATATATAGAAAAACCTAAAGACTCCATTAACAAACTCTTAGAACTGATAAATGAATTCAGTAAAGTTGCAGGAAACAAAATATGTATACAAAAGTCAGTACTGTTTTTGTTATATCAACAAACTAGCTGAAAAAGAAATCAAGAAGGAAATCTCATTTACAATAGCTACAAAAAATATATTAAAAAATCTAGGAATAAATTTTACCAAAGAGGTGGAAGATCTCTATAAGGCAAACTATAAAATACTGATGAAAACATTGAAAATATAAACAAATTGAAAGACATCCATGCTGATGGATTGGAATAATGAATATTGTTAAAATGACCATACTACCTGAAGAAATGTATAGATTCAGTGCAATCTCTACCAAAATACCAATGACATTCTTCTCAGAAATAGAAAAAAAAATGCTCAAATTTTTTTGAAACCAAAAATAACCCTGAATAGCCAATGCAATCCTGAACAAAAAGAAAAAAACTAAAGATATCACACTACAAAACTTCAAAATATACTACAAAGCTGTAGTAACTAAAACAGCATGGTAAATGTTAAAAAGCAGGGGAGGGGAATGGAGTTAAAGTGTAGAATTTCTATTAGATTTCTCTTTGCTTGTTAATTTGTAAACAATGTTGTTGTATGTTTAAAATAATTGGTTATAAAATATTTATGGCAATCCTCATGGTAACCTCAAAGAAAAAACCTACAACAGGTACACAATAAATAAAAAGTAAGAAATGAAAACACACTATAGAGAAAATCACTTGTAGCAAAGGAAAATAGGATGGAGGAATGGAAGAAAATGAGGACCACAAGACAACTAGAAATAAAATAACAACATGGCAGTAGTAAGTCCTTACCTATCAGTAATAACATTGAATGTGAATTGACTAACTTTCTAATCAAAAGACATAGAGTGACTGACTGGATAAAAAAAACTAGTCTCAATGATATGTTGTCTATATGAAACACACTATACATAAAAAGACACCTATACACTGAAAATAAAGGGATGGGAAAAGATATTCTATGCAAATGGAAACCAAAAAAGAGCAGATGTGCTTATATTTCTGTCAGAAAAAATAGATTTCAAGACAAAAACTTTAAAAGAGACAAAAAGGTCATTATATAATGATGAATAGGTCAATTCAGCAAAAGGATATAATAGTCCTAACTATATATGCACTCTATACTGAAGCACTGGAATATGTAAAGTAAATATTATCAGAGCTAAAGAGAGAGATAGACCCCAATACAATAATTGTTGGAGACCTCAATAGTCCACTTTTAGCATTGGACAGATCATCCAGATGGAAAATCAACAAAGAAATATTGGACTTAATCTGCACTATAGACCAAATGGACCTAATAAATATTTATGGAACATTTCATCCAACAGCTGCAGAATAATATTCTTCTCCTCAACTCATGGATCATTCTCAAAAGTAAACCACATATTGGGCCACAAAACAAGTCTTAAAAAATTCAAAATTTGAAATCATACCAAATATTTTCTCTGGTCACTATGGAATAAAACTAGAGGAATAATAAGAGGAACTTTGGAAACTATATATACACATGGAAACTAAACAATGTGCTCCTGAATGACAAGTGGGTCAATGAAGAGATTAAGAAGGAAATTTAAAAATTTCTCAAAAGAAAATAAAAATAAAAACATAACATATCAAAGCCTATGGGATACAGCAAAAGCAATAATAGGAAAGTTTATAGCAATAATTGCCTACATCAAAAAATCGGAAAACTTCAAAAAAAATGATCTAATGATGTAACTCAAAGTAGAAAAATAAGAGAAACCACAGCCTAAATTAGTAGAAGAAATAAAATAATAAAGATCTGAACAAAAATAAGTGAAATTGAAATTAAAAAATCAATACAAAAATCAATGAAATGAAACTGTTTTTTTGAAAAGATAAACAAAATAGGCACACCTCTATTCAGACTAAGAAAAAAGGGAGAAAACCTAAATAAATAAAATCGGAGATGAAAAAGGAGACATTACAACTGACTATCCAGAAATCCAAATGATCATTAAAGACTACTATGAGCACTATGTGCCAATACATTGGAAACCCTAGAAAAAGTGGATAAATTTCTAGACACATACAGCTTGCCAGGATTGAACCAGAAAGAAACCCAAAATTTAAATAAACCAATTGCAAGTAATGAGATAGAAGCAATAATAAAAAGTCTCCCATCAGAGAAAATCATAGAACCCAATGGCTTCCTTTCTTGCTGAATTCTACCAAGTATTCAAAGAGCTAATATCTATCCTACATACAGTATTCCAAAAAAGTTAGAAGAAGGGGAAATGACCAAACTCATTCACTGTGGCCTATATCACTCTGATACTAATACCAGACAAAATGCATGAAAAAACCAAAACGGTAGACCAATAATTCTTATGAACATAGATGCAAAAATCTTCAACAAAATACTATCAAACCAAATTTAACAACACATTAAAAAGATTATTCGTCATGATCAAGTGGGATTCATCCCAGGGAGGCAAGGATGGTTCAACATATGAAAATCTATCAATGTGACACATCATATCAATAGAACAAATGACAAAAAGCTTACAATCATTTCAATTGATGCTGAAGAAGCATTCAGTAAAATTCAACATCCCTTCATGACAAAAACTCTCCAAAAAACTGGATATTGCAGAAACTTACCTGAACATGGTAAAAGCCATTTATGACAGATCCACAGATAGTATCATATTGAATGAGAAAAACTGAAAGCCTTTCCTCTGTGATCTGGAACAAGACAAGATGCCCACTTTCACCACTGTACCATTGTTATTCAACAGAGCTACTGTAATCAGAAAAGAGAGAGAAATAAAGGACATCTAGATTGGAAAGAAAGAGGTCAACTCACCCTTATTTGTAGAAAATATGATCTTATATTTATAGAAACCTAAATACTCCCCCAGAAAACTACTAGAATTGATAAGTTAAGTAAATTTGTAGGATACAAAATCAACATACAAAAATCAGTAACATTTTTATATGCCAATAGTAAACAATCTAAAAACTAAACCAAGAAAATAATCCCATTACAATAGGTACAAATGAAATAAAATAAAAATAAATTTAACCAAAGAAGTGACAGATCTCTATAATGAAAACTATAAAACATTGATGAATGACATTAAAGAGGATACCAAAAATATAAAACTATTCCATGTTCATGGACTGGAAGAATAAATGTTAAAATGTTCATACTACCCAAAGCAGTTCAACGAAATCCCCATCACAATACCCCTGACATTCTTCACAGAAAAAGAAAAAAATAACCCTAACATTTACGTGGAAGCACAAATGACCCAGAATACCTATATCCAACTTGAGCATAAAGAACAGAACTGGAGGAATCACATTACTTGACTTCAAATTATACTACTGAGCTGTAGTAAATAAGATAGTATGGTACTGGCATAAAAACAGACATATAGACCAATGAAACAGAAAAGAGAACCCAGAAATAAATCCACAAATCTATAGTGAACCTACCTTCAACAAAGTTACCAAGAACATACAGTGGGGAAAGAACAGTCTCTTCAATAAATGGTGCCGGGGAAACTGTATATCCATATGCAGAAGAATGAAACTAGACCCCCATCTCTTGTCAAATACAAATAATCTAAACAAAACAGATTTAAGACTTAAATATAAGACCTGAAACCATAAAACTACTAAAAGAAAACATCAGGAAAACACTTCAGGACATTGATCTGGGCAAGAATTTCTTGAGTAACAACCCCAACACACAGGCAGCCAAAGCAAAATTGGACAGATGAAATCACATCAAGCTACAAAGTTTCTGCAGAACAAAGGAAACAATCAACAAAGTGAAGAGACAACCCACGATTTAGAAAATATAATTGCAAACCACCCATCTGACCAGGAATTAATAACCAGAATATATAAAGAGCTCCAAAAACTCAATAGAAAAAAATTAAGCAATCCAATTTAAAAAAAAAAAATAGGCAAAGGATCTAAATAGACATTTCTCAAAGGAAGACATATGACTGACCAAAAAGTATATGAAAAATGCCCAACACCCTTAGTCATCAGAGAAATGCAAATCAAGACTACAATGAGATATCATCTCACCCCAGTTTAAATGGCTTTTATCAAAAAGATAGGCAATAACAAATGCTGGTGAGGATGTGGAGAAAGAGGAACCCTCACACACTGTTGGTGGAAATGTAAATTAGTGCAACCACAATGGAGAAGAGTATGTAGATTTCTCAAAAAACTGAAAAGAGAACTACCATATGACCCAGCAACCCCACTACTGAAGGAGAGGAAATTCAGTATATTGAAAAGATATCTGTTCTCCCATGTTTATTGTAGCACTATTCACAAATAGCCAAAATTTGGAATCAATCTGAGTGCCCGTCAATGGATTAATAGATAAAGAAAAATTGTGTTAAATATGCACAATGGAATATTATATAGCCACCAAAAAATAATGAAATCCTGCCATTCACAACAACATGGATGGAACTAGAGAACATTATGTCAAGTGAAATAAGCCAAGGACAGAAAGACAAATCTCACGTGTTCTCACTCATATGTGGGAGCTAAATATTAAAAACGGTTGATCTTTTGAAGACAGAAAGTAGAATATTAGTTACTAGAGGCTTGGAAGTCTAGTTAGTGGGGAGGTGAGATAAAGTAGGGATCCTTAACAGGTACAAAAATATAATTAGATAGGTAGATAGAATGAAAAATATTTGATAGCATAACAAAGTGACTATAATTAACAATAAGTTCAAATATACCTTAAAATAATGAAAAGTGGAGGGAGGCCAGGAAAATGGCAGATTAGTAGTGGCCTGCTCTCTGATCCCTGAGAAGGAGGCAAAGAACGTGGACAGCTACACACGAGTGGATTGCTCTCCCACAAGAAGAGCATCATGAATCTGCATAGAGGTAGTGTCGTACAAGCAGCACTGGAAAAAAAAAAATAAGTGAATTGGAGAATCGACTACAAAATCTGGAGAGTGTGAGATATACAATAGGGCATAGAGCATAGGCTGGCCATGCCCATGGGCTGACCAGGGCACAGTGATATGACCCACAGGAAGACGACTCTTCCTCCACCGACCTCCACATCTTCTCAGGCAGGGAAGTGCCTAGAGTCAGCTCGAAGTTGTGGCACAGGATGACAGGCTATGTGGAGAAGAGACAATAGGGGGAAACATTTTGAACTCTCCAGTGCTCTGTGCTAGGTCTGCACTGGGTGGGGTAGGGACTGGTCTGAGTGGACACTTCCTGGGTATGCAGGAAGGAGTTCAGAGACAGGCACTTCGCCTCTGGCAGTCACTGGGACCACAACAAGGAGGTAAACAGTGAAAGGGAGGCTCTGCCCTTGGAAACTGCCAAAGATTTGGCTGGCGTAGAGTGGGACAGAGAGTTCAGGACCCCTATTGGACTGACGTGAGACACTGGGTCAGGGAAGCAGTGGGGACAGCCAGCAGCTAGCTGAGACAGCCTGCCAAACCCAGCACCCGCTACCCCCATCCCCCACACAGTCACCTCCACTGCTGGCTCTCTGTGGGTGGGCAGCTGCCATTTTAGGGGTCCATAGCCTAGAAACACTGTGGCGCATTGCATTTCTGGACACCACTGCTTCCCCAGCCCAGCAGGGCAAGCTCAGTCAGTGGTCTGAGGCAAAGTCCTTGCCCCTGCCCGGAAGAGCAGGTCCCACCCTTGGAGGAAAGGAGTAAGGAGAGAAGCAGCTTTCGGAACATTCATCCCCCAACCCAGCTTCTTGCCTTTTCTCCCTGTCAGGATAAACCCCATCCATGGAGGTGTGGAGTAACTAGAGAAGCCGCTTTCTGGGCTGACACCCACAGTGGCCTCAGTTGGTGCTCCTGCCCCAGCCTGGAGGCTTGTGTTTGGTGCCAACTAGATGAACCCCACCCTTGGGGGGTGGAGTAACAAGAGAAGCCGCTTTCTGGGCTGAGGCGCACAGCTGCCTCAGGCCAGGCTCCTCCCCCTGGCCTGGCCACTTGTATTTCACTCTGACAAGACAAATGCTGCCCTTGGAGGTGCAGAGTAAGGGGAGAAGCTGCTTTCTGGGGTGAGATGTGCAGTGGCATCATGTGGTGTTCCTCCCCTGGCCAGACCTGTCTATACCACCACTGGGATGAACACCACCTTTGAAGGTGAGGAGTAACGAGAGAAGCTGAGATAGTGGCAGCCTCAGGCATCACCCCTCTTTCAGCCCAGGGGCCTGACTTTGGGAGGAGGGGAGAAATGAGAGAAGACATTTTCTAGGCTGGGACAATTGGTGCTCTCAGGTAAACCTGGCAGGGCAGACTCCACCCTTGGAGGTAGGGAGAAGGGAGAAAAGTGGCTTTCTCAGTGTGACTATTGTGAATCTGTGGGACATTAGAACTAAGCAAAAGGGGGCAGATGGTTGATTTAGTCCAGTGGGTTGGTTTTGATTATCTGGTAAGAACATAACACTTGAGCTCGCTGCTGCCAGCTTTGGGGCTTGTGGACTGGGAAGGAAAATCCTGGCCAGAGTCCTCAGCAATTGAATCAATTGACACCCCCCACCCCCAGAGCTACCTTGCAAGTGTGGCCAAAGAGCCCCGAATCACATATCAGCAGACCATGGCTGGCGTGGTGGCTCACATCTGTAATCCTAGCACTCTAGGAGGCTGAGGCAGGATGATTGCTCAAGGTCATTAGTTAGAAACCAGCCTGAGCAAGAGCGAGACCCTGTCTCTACTAAAAATAGAAATAAATTAATTGGAAATATTAGCCTGGCATGGTGGCACATGCTTGTAGCTACTGGGAAGGCTGAGGCAGAAGGACTTCTTGAGCCCAGGAGTTTGAGGTTGCTGTGAGCTAGGCTGATTCCATGGCACTCTAGCCAAGGCAATAGAGTGACTCAAAAAACAGCAACTCTGTCTCAAAAAAATTAAAACAAAACAAAACAAAAAAACATATTAGCAGCCATCCCCTAGCAGCAGATCAAGCAACCACAGAAGTATATGCTCGCAGGCTTGCAGGTACCTGGTTCCCTTACCCCAACTAAAGTGGCAACAGAGCTCAAGTAACCCTTGGGAGTCACAAGACATTTCCCAAATATTGGGGCACTTGTATACCTTATTTGGAGATTTGGAGCCTAACACAAACGCATTGGAATACCTTGATAATCGACTCCTCCATACAAACTATAAGCAACAACAGAGGTTAACCCCCATAGCTCAACACAGTGCCTTTCATCACAAACTATTGGAGGGCAGTGGAGTCACACACACAGGAGGGAGTCAGCACCTAGGGGTGTAAGCAAGGGGTCTAAACTCACCAATCTACTTTGGCATATTAGTGTTTTCCATATTAGTATTTTGCATATTAATATGCAATAGTCTTTTTGCATATTAGCGTTTTGTTCTTTCAGATTGAAGAACTTCTTTCAGTATTTCTTGTAAGACAGGTCTGGATTTCCTCAGCTTGTTTTTTTTTTTCTGAGACAGACTATATTTCTCCCAAAGCTATTGTCTGAAGAAGTGAAGTGTTATATTCAGCAGGTGGATATAACAATTATAAATAATTATGCACCAAATACCAGCAAACACAAGTATTTAAGCAAATATTAATAGATCTAAAGGGAGAGATAGATTGCAATACAATAATAATAGGTGATATTAACACCCCACTTTCAGTAATGAACAGATTATCAGACACGAAATCAACAAAGAAAATTGGAGTTAAACTGGAGTGGAGTTCACTGTTTGAAGAAGTGAAGACAATAGGTCAGAGATAACCCAACAGGCTAAACCACCTCTAAGACAATACAGGACCAGACTGCATCTCCCCAGCACTGTCAAGGAACGTCCCTTTGGGGACTTGGAGATAAGGCTATAAAGCAGCCCTAGCAATCCCAGTTATTGACAAAGTAGCCTGATAAGAAAGAATCAGCCAAAGAACACAAGAAACATGAAAGATCAGAGAGAAAAGTCACCCCCAAAAGAAAACATTCGATCTCCATCAATAGATACCAACTTACACGATATGATTAAACTGACAGGGGAAGAATTCTGAATATGGATTGTAAGAAAACTCAATGGAATTGAAGAGAATATAGAAACCCAACATAAAGAAGCCACAAGAACAATAGAGGAAATGAATGAAAAATTCTCTAAAGAAGTTGAAATACTATGGAAAAAACAATCAGAAATTCTGTACTGACATAGTGATTGCCTTTTCACATTGAGTCTCCCAGGAGTTCTGTGTGCTTCTTGTATCTGGATACCTATATTTCTGGCCAAGTCAGGCATATTTTCCTCCAGTATTCCATGAAATAAGTTTTCCAGCCCTTGTATATTTTCTTCTTTTCTCTCTGGGATGCCTATGATTCTTATTTGGCTTCATTAAATAATCCCACATTTCTTATATGTTTTGGTCTTGTCTCTTGTTTCTGTGTTCTTTTTCTTCATCCAATTTGTTTCGCATATAGGCATCATCTTCAAGTTCTGAGATTTTTTCCTCTGCATTATCTATTCTGTTCTTGAAGCTTTCCACTGCCTTTTGTAATTCACTAAATGTGTCTTTCAATCCAGAATTTCTGTCTCAATTTCATTTATTTATCTTCTAATCTTTATTATTTCTTTCTTTCTATGATAATAAATTTGGGGTTTTTGTTTGGTTTGTATTTATTTATTTATTTTGTTTTTCTAATTCCTTGAGGTCCATCATAAGGTTGTTTATTTGACATCCTTTACATTTTGATGTAGGCACTTATTGCTATAAACTTCTCTCTAAGTACTACTTACTGTATGCCATTGATTTTGGTATGTTGGTATTTCAATTTTCATTTATTTCTAGATATTTTTAAATATCCTTCTTAATTTATCCTTTGATCCATTGGTCATTCAGGAGCATATTGTTTAATTTCCTTGTGTTTGTGTACTTTTAGAGGTTTCTCTTGTTATTGATTTCTAGTTTTATTCCATTGTGGTCAGAAAAAGATACTTGATAATTCTTGAACTTTTTTGAATTTGTTGAGACTTGTCTTGTGATCCAACATGTGGTCTGGAGAACGTTTCATGTACTTTAAAAGAATGTGTTAATTAAAAGAATGTGTTTTCTGCAGCAGTTGGGTAAAATGAATGTTCTGTAATATCAATTATTCCTATTTGTTTTAGTGTCTAGTTTAACTCCAATTTCCTTTGTTGATTTTGTGTCTGATAATCTGTTCATTACTGAAAGTGGGGTGTTAATGTCACCTATTATTATTGTATTGCAATCTATCTCTCACTTTAGGTCTATTAATATTTGCTTTAAATACTTGTGTTTGCTGGTAGTTGGTGCATAATTATTTATAATTGTTATAACCACTTGCTGAATTGACCCCTTTTCATTATGTAGTGACTTTATTTATTTCTTTGTACAGTCTTTGAATTGTAGTCTATTTTTTCTGATATAAATATAGCTACTCCTGCTCTTTTTTTGGCTTCTATTTGCATGAAATATCATTTTCCATTCCTTCACTTTCTGTCTATGTGTATCTTTACAGGTGAGATGAATTTCTTGTAGTTCCAGTTTCTTGTAGGTAGCAAATAGTTAAGTCTTATTTCTTTATCCATGCATCCAGTCTATGTCTTTTAATTGGAAAATTTATTCTGTTTAATTTCAATGTTATTATTGATAGCAAAGGACTTACTACTGCCATTTTGTTACCTCTTTTCTGCCTGTTTCTTAACTCCTCTCTTCCTTTCTTCCTTCTTACTCTCTTTTGTTGTTTTCAATTTTCTCTGGCATTAATAGTAAGTTTTAATTTGTTGCTTTTTATTTTTAGTGTACTTATAGTTTTTTTCTTTGTGGTTACCATGAAGCTTGCAAAGATCATATTATAGATATAACAAGTTGTTTTTAATCAGATGACAATTTATCTTTGATCACAAAGAAGAGAAATGAACAAAGAAAAAACTAACAAACCTATACACTTTAACTACATTTCCCCCACATTTTGAGTTTTAGCAGTATCAATTTTCATATTTTTATATTGCCTACCTCTTAACATGTTGCTATAGTTATTATTATTTTTGATAGATTTGTCTTCTTGCCTTTATACTGGAGTTACAAGTGAATTGCATACCACAATTACAGTTTTAAAGTGTCCTGAGGGTTTGTGTACTTACTTTTACCAGTATGTTTTATACCTTCACATATTTTCTTTTTGCATATTAGTGTTTTGTTCTTTCAGATTGAAGAACTTCTTTAAGCATTTCTTGTAAGACAGGACTGGATTTCCTCAGCTTTTTTTTTTTTTTTGGTCTGAGACAGACTATATTTCTCCCAAAGTTATTGTCTGAGCAATAACTTTGCAGGGCATGATATTTTTGGATAGCAGTTTTTTTCCTCTCAGCACTTTGAATATGTGGTCCCACTCCCTCCTGGCCTGCATGGTTTCTGTTGAGAAGCCCGTTGCTCAACAAAGTGGAGCTCATTTATATGTTATTTACTTATTTTCTTTTGCTGCTTTTAAAATCCCCTCTTTGTCATTGACCTTTGAGAGTTTGATCATTACATGTCTTGGGGTAGTCTTATTTGGTTTTGTGATCTCTGACCTTCCTGTACCTGAATATTTATATTGTTCATATGTTTTAGAAAGTTGTCTGTTATTATTTCTTTCAATAAGCTTTTTGACCCTTGATTTTCCTCAGGTCCCTCTTGAACAGCAATAAATCTTAGATTTGCTCTTTCAAGGTAATTTTCTATATCTTGTAGGTATTCATCATTCCTTTTCATTATTTTTTCTTCTCCTCTCAGAAGATTTTATCTTCTTTCAGTTTATCTTCCTTTAGCCTGTCTTCATTTTGGGCTCACTGATTCTTTCCATTGCTTGACCCATTCTGCTATTGATAGCCTCTAATGAATTTTTCAGTTCAGTAAATATACTTCTTCATTCCAGGATTTTTGTTTGATCACCATCATTATTTCAATCTCTTTGTTAAGTTTATCTGATAAAATTCTAACTTGTTTTTCTGGCTTTTTTCGAATATCACTACGTTTCCTTAAAGCTGCTATTTTGAATAGCAGCTTTGATCAGAAAGTTTGCCTATTGGCTTCTTGTTAGAGTCAGTCACTGGCTCCTTGCTTTGTTTGTTTGAGGGAGGTCATGGTTCCCTGTTTGCTGTTGTTTCTTGTGGCTGTATGTCTATGTCATTGCACTGAAGTATTATTTATTTGTTTTCAGTCTTCTCTGACTTATTTTTATTTCTATTTGGAATTTTTGCTTAGAGATGTCTTTACAACTTAGCTGTTGAATATCTTTTTGCTAGATCATTGCTTTCTTTTTAACACTAGATGGTGCTTTAAGCCCAGGTTTGCCTTGGTTCTAGCAAATGTTTACAGAACTGACCATCCTAGATGGAGGAGTTCCTATAGGGGATACCTCAGCCTGTGAGAAGGCTGGATAGAGGTTCATGCCCCGAGGACATGTGGAATTTACCTCCTACAGCTGCTGTTGAACAGCCACTCTAATTTAGAGTTTCCTTCAGTCGAGGTACAGAACAGAGTTTCCTAGGCTAAGCGTGCTTGTCCTGCCTACCCCTTTTGTCTCTGGATTTCCTCAGGAGTTTTTCTTCATTCAGGCACTTGTGATGTTTCCAGTGGTTTCAGGCAAGGACAGGTCTACTGCCAGGGAACCCCAAATAATGGGGAAATTTGAAGCCACCCCAATCTCACTTTTTCCTATGTAGTAACTGTTAGCTGGGAAGAAATTTCTCCATGGTTGGTGGCTAGTAGATTTGAGAAGCATTTTAAATATAAAAGTGTGATTCTTTTACCATCCGCACAGCATATTTTCCCTTCTCTGTAGCTCCAGGAACTGTCCCATTCTCACATTTGCATTCTGTGATATTGCTGGTGATAATCTCACTACTGCATATTTGTTTTTGGTTTTGTTTTGAGGGAAATGAAGCCAGCTTGCTTCTATTATGCCATTTTGGTAATGTCACTCTTCTTTTCTAAGATTTAAATCTCAGTATTTCTTTTTTAAAATTTTTTTGGAGTGATTGCAAATGGTAATTTTTAAAAAATTTTTCAGTTTCTACTAGTTAATATATAGAAATGCAATTAACATTTGCTTGTTCATGTTATGTCCTGGAGAATTTTCCTATTGTTCTGTTCTTGATTTCATTATAGTTAGAGAACATACTCTACTTTAAATTATTTTAAGTTTCTAAAGGTTTGTCTTATTGTCCAGGAGATAGTCTCTGTGAATTTTCCATGGACACTTGAAAAGAATTTGTATTATGCTATTGTTAGGTGAAGTGCTTTATAAATGTTTATTAGATATTGAAGTATTTTTATGATACTGTTTAAAAATCCTTGACAGATAATTCCAACATCTTGATTCATCTCCATATTGACATCTGTTGATTGTCATTTCTCATTCAACTTGTGGTTTGTCTGGCTCTAAGTATGTCTGATTATTTGATTATGTCTTGGACATTTTGGTTATTATGCTAAGAGACTCTTCATCCTATATATATTTTATATTTTAGTAGGCAAGAGCCTTGTATAGCATATGGGTTCTGATCTATTTTTGTGGGCTTTAGTTCCAATGGCAGTTTAGTATTTTAGCTCTTATAGTGTTATTCAAGTGTGGTTATTCTGGTGCTATTGAGCTCCCACTCAATCTCTGCTGGAGGCAGCTGTGGGGGCAGATGTCACTCTCCTGAGTCACATGCTGTCACAAAGTGACCTTCTGGGTGGGGGAGAGTTATAGGTGTGGAGGACAGGAAGCTAAGGCTTCCTGAGGGCAGATGGGACTATACTCTGGTTCCTTGGTTGTGGAGAGGGAGCCAGAATGGCCTGAGGTTTCCTCCTGCACTGCCACCACTCCTGTTACCACATTACATTGCTTGCAGGTGCTCAGGTTGTGGAATGGGCCTAAACTCTCCACTAGGACTGTATTGGGATTCCCCTTTCTACCTTTCCCCTTAAGGTAGTAAAGTGATGTACTACTTTATCTACCTTTGGCCAGATAAGGTAGTTTCTTGTGTGTTCTTCTGTATTCTTGTTGGTGGTTACATGTTTCTCTGATGTCCAGTCAGAGATTGCACAGGAAATCAAGGAAAACCCAGAGAACCCATCATGGTATCATTCCAAGAGTCCTGAGGTGTCTAGCCAGTCTTTATTCTTCTGTATCTTCTCATTCAGAGTCTTTTCATTATTATCTGTAGGCTAATTTCTAGGCTATATAGTTGTAGTTGAAAGAAAGGAGCAGAGAAATCTGAGTTTATGCCATTTTATTCCAGAATTGTACATTCCTATATACTCTCTTTTTGAACTAGTAATTATTCTCCTGGAAATTTACCTTAAAAATATACCTGGTATCCAAAGTTATTCATTATGATATTATTTGTATTAAAAAAAATCTGAGTATTCACACATAAAGTATTGGTTGAATTAACTACTGAACATCCTCACAGAGGAATACTAGGTAGGTAGCAAAAACAATTAAAAATGATAAATATATCTATAAGGACACATATAATAGTTTCCCAGGGAAAAAAAGACTGAAAAGATCAGGGTGTCAAGAAATATAAATACAATATTCTACCTTTTGTGGAAGAAGTAAGCGGCAGATAAGAGATAGATAGATAGATAGATAGATAGATAGATAGATAGATAGATAGATAGAATATAAATATAGATATACTTATTTTTACGTGAGAAAACAAGAATGCAAAAAAACCGCAAGATGAAACCAGTGTGGTGGTGCACACCTGTAGTCCCAGAGGCAGGAGGATTCCTTGAGCTCAGGAGCTCAAATCCAGCCTGGGCAACATAGTGAGAGACTGTCTCAAAACAACAACAACAATGAAAACACAGGGTAGATAAACCAGGAACTATTTAATTGATTGTTCATTATGAGTGAGTGAAAATGGTTTGGGAAGAGATAGGGAATGGAGGAATGAAACTTTGAGTATATCTTTTCATATAGTTTTATATTTGATATGGTAATATTTTACAATAAAATTAATATTAAATAAAGATAGGTTAAGAAGCTACAAATTGAGTCCTAACATAAACAAATGAATCTAACAGCATATCAAAATGACAGCACATGCACACAAAAAGATTACCCTTGATGAAAGATTGTACTATTAGTAGCAGGTTCATTACTGTGTTTATATTATCTTTATTCAGTTTTATAGCAGAGATTATAACCAAAGTGAAAGAAGTTTTGTGTCTGCAATCTGTGATGTACTAAACTACTTTATGTTCTGGAAGATAACAGGAACATCCTTAAATAATTATTTGGCCACTTCTGTTTCAGTGTCAGTATAATTCTATAATATCACATTTTTCCTTCTTTACAAATTTGAAGCCATTTCAATAGATTGAGAAACAGAGGACACACTGCATTTGACAAAAAAATGAGGGGAAGTCATTAGATGTTTATTGATAGTTAATCAAGAAAAAATATTGCCCATCACACACATGTTCAACTAATTTAATGCCAGATGACATTAAAATTCTAAATAAACTAGCACTGGTTAAAAATTGGTAGCCAATATTTATGGGGCCAATGTCTTTACCCAATACAAATGCCAAAGAAATCAAGTCTCATTTTAAGAATTGTGAAATTGGTATATAACAAGGAGAACTAATAAACATAAAGGATAATTTTTAAAAGTCTGAATGTAGCCATTCCATAGAGACCAATTAATTTAAAACTAAAAATTAAGAGTTTCTGGGTTCTTTTTTATTTGCTTTCCCTGGCATAGTCAAAATATATTCAGAAAACATTCTCATTTGCTAATGGCAAATGCAATCAAATACATTGGTCTATTATATGTGAGGCAATGTGCTAATTTGCTGGGCCATAGAAGACATGTGGAAGAACAGGAATTTATACCAGTAGCTTACCCAGTTACAGCTCATGCCTGAACATCAACCAAGTACATACAAATGAGCTATCCCTCCCATGTGCCTAACCCTTCATTCCTCCTACCTTGATCTATTTCTAGCTGCTTCTGGAACACCTGTTTTTAGGGTTAAACAAGTTATGTAGGAAGAGAAGCTATGAGTGTAAATAAAGACAAGTTCCAACTTACATGCCCTTTTCTCTGTAAAATTTTCCCTTATCTAATGACCCCACTGCCATCTCAAACCTACAGATATCACTTGCTTTTCCAAACTTCTGTAACTCTTATAATTCTCTTAAGAATTTTTTTCTGAGAATATCATCTGATTCTTTTAAAATTTTTCATTCTCCATAACATATTGCATCTAGTTGGTGTTCAGAAAATGGATAGTTAGTCAAAGAATGAATAAAAGAATGTACCAATGTCCCTCTTCCAGAAGGAGTGAAAAATTAGACTTTCTGTTTCATCTAGATTCATGAGATAAAAATTTATTCAAAAGACCATTCTGATTTCTGAGGATCAGTGATGTCAATATTGTCTAAAAGACTAAGATAACATTAGTAAAAATATTATAATTGAAAATTTTTTTTTCTGATGTAATAAATTACACATAAGCTTCCCTATCCCACTGCTAGGGTTCTCTGACATTATGAGGGTTCTTCCTTCATTACAGTCTTCTAGCATTGCTTGTATGTTTAGTTCTCCTATATGTAATAATAAAATATAAATTATAAGAAGTCAAATTGAAGGTAAAATTCATCTATCAAATATCAAATTACTTTCTTTCATTAGGAATTACATTTTTAAGTAATACTTTGTTCAATTTCTCAAAAACAATACCTTTCCTACCATGTTTATCATTGTAGTCCAATGTTGATGTGGCACCAGGAATGAGGTCACTGCTCTATAAATATCTGCTGAATGAAATCTGAGGTTTGGGCAGAGAGTTTTCTAGTAACTCATTGTGATTAGACTAAACACATAGCACATTAATACAGGAAAGGACTGGGCCTGCATATTCTAAAAGGGCTGATAATTTATAGCACAGAGTTTCCAAATCAGTCATCACTTATGCATCACTCCTCAATCCTCTTGTCTTCTCTGCGGACTGCAGCCACTGTTCTTATGATCTGTTTCACACAGGCTTTGACTTGCATTGTGCGGGGGCCACTTGACAGCTTAATTTCAGTCACTCTTTATACCTCTTCCCTACTGTCCTGGGCTTGTATGTCTCTGTTGCTACCTTTGATACCTGCAAGAATCCATGTGGTGTGTAGGCCTGTCCAACCAGAATTACAGGACAGTTCCTACCCTTTGGGCCACCTTTGATCAATGGATGATGAGAGCGGATGGACACATGCTTCTCATTTCCATTCCTTGAGTCGAGGGGTTCTGAGATGCTTTTTGTAATGTTCCTCATGAATCCCATGACAGTACTGAGTTTCCATATTCATAGTGGAGGCAAGCCAATTATCTCTACTTGTGTTAGCTTTTTCTCCTTTCCTTTTTAAATCTTTCCTTTTCTTTCACTCTGTAACCCCCTAGTAAATGACTTGCATACAAGTCTTCAGTTCAGACTCTGCTAACGTGGAACTTGGGTTGACAAGTCTGACATACAAGTCTGAGCTTGCATACAAACTGAAATTTTAAAAAGACCTGGTGAAATCCCAAATATCACCAAAATGTCTTTCAAATTCTATCTAAAATTGTTTACTTTGTCATTTTGTTCATAAAATCCCACCAATTAGAGATTAATTTG
Source organism: Mirza zaza (assembly GCA_008750895.1). Classification (NCBI taxonomy): domain Eukaryota; kingdom Metazoa; phylum Chordata; class Mammalia; order Primates; family Cheirogaleidae; genus Mirza; species Mirza zaza. Next base: position 17,374 of record VSMD01118581.1, on the reverse strand, counting down.
GATCAACGGTCATCTTTCTTTAAACTACAAGTACCATGGTAAGAGCATATAGTATATAATAAGAACATATATTCATCTAATTAATATGAGAGAAAAAAGAAAGAGACAGAAATACATTTAGAAAGAAAGCAAGGCTTACTAAAAGTACTGGGGACTGATATACAATCAAAAGTATTTATGTGGGACATAATTAACAAGGGAGGCACTTCGTCATCTTTGGTAGGGCATTGTGATCTCCACCCTTTCGTTTCCAGGAGAGGAATGAAAAGTGTTGATTGGCAAATGTGCACAAATGTAATATGACTTCATCCTCCGCTTCCCAATAAAAGTCCTGTCAGAATCTCAATCTCCAGTTTATACACGATGGCTTTCAATCCTTCCTGGGCCTGTGTAATAGTTGGTTGTGTTTCTGCTTCTTTAGGAGGAGCATCAGATATTTCAGATGAATATCCCCCTCTGTGGAAAGAGAGCCCTGGTCAGTTCAGTGACTACAGTGTAGAAAATGGAAAGTATATCATTAACCCCTGGAATTATATTGAGAGAATGGGGATGTATAAAATCCTATTGAATCAGACAGCCAGATATTTTGAAAAATTTGCTCCAGAAAATGAACAAAATATTTTGTGGGGATTGCCTGTGCATCATGGATGGCAATATCATACAGGTAAGAATGACTCACTTTTTTGTTACAATGACCCTTTGATTTAATTGTAAATTAATTAGGAAGTAGTACCTTGTATATATAACAACACCTTTTGGAAAATTGATTATTTCTCCCTGTCTCTTTCCCATTTCTACTCCTTTTCCACCTATTCTTTTTCCCACTCCTCTTCTATTTTCCCCCGCATTCTTTCCTAATCCTTCTTTATCAAGCATTTATGGAATCCCCCTGTGTGCCCAGGTTTTCCATGAGCACTTTCAAATAGAATTGTGTGTAATGAGAAACATTTTCTATATTTTCAATGTCTAGTGTGGGAGCAGGAGTCATGCTGTGCTCACATGTTCTTATACATAGCTGTTGAGCACTTGAAATGGTTAATGCCTCTACAGAACTGAATTCTTACTTTTATTTAATTTCAATTCATTTAAATATAAATAACCACAAGTGGGTAGCAATTACTACATTCACCAATGTGTAGAATATTAGACCTAGTATCTTCAATACCAACAATTATTAATCGAAATAATACTAGATACTAAGCTCAGTTCTAAGCACTGGGAATTATGTCCAGGAACAAAATAGGTGATATACATTAAATATACATGGCTAAATGATTAGTTTACATTATCTATAGTTCTAAATGTGATTAAGTAATGACATAGCTTGGAATGACACATGAGAAAAAAAAAACCTCTGTAGGTTTTTTTTTCAAATGTTCTCTTCTTAAAAATGGTGTCTACATTTAGGAAAAAAAGAGTGGAGGTTTGTTTTAGAACAAAAAAAACCATTATAAATCCAAAGTATATTGTTTTGGTTAAAAATGGCATTTAAGAAAAAAAAAGACCTTCACCATCACCTCCCAGAAAACAGTATTAGAAGAAAGGAACCAGTGAGAAAATAGGTTCTGTTGTGGAAAAGATTGGGAGGAGATCCTGCAGGGCCTGATGTGTGATGACACCCTGAGCTGCCATTACCTCTGGGCTTGTCCAGGGCATCTCCTGACACCCAGTATAACTCTTGTTTGTAGCCTATCCTTGGCCTGGAGAAAAGGAATATCTGAACTTGTTTGGTATGGTTCAGGAGGAGACCAAACATAAGGTCCACTGTAAATGATAAATTACCCGCCCCCAACAACTCCACACCTGCTCCTAGGAAATTTTTTTAGCCTGGATCCAATGGTAAGCAAATGGGAAAGTAGAATGTTAGATTGGACAACTTTCAAAATTTTATTTTCATTCAACAACACAATAAATTGGCTTGTTTTTTTTTAAGTGGTTGCTTTATTTTACTTAGTATTTAATTGCATTGAACTTTATGGCATAAACAGAGAAAGTCAAAACAGGATTAAAAATTATTTAAATAGTCCACACAAAAACTTGAATCTTCAGGAGCCAAGAACAAGATGTAACATTTTACCTATAGGACACCAAAGTCAAGATGTTTAATTTTTATTCTGCTTCCACTGTCCTTCTGGCCTTTTGTTTGAAAGTATCTCCAACAGTATGCTAAGACTCAAAAAAAGGATAAGGACGATAAGTACAAGAGTAGCTCAGGAAAGAGAGTGATAACTACAGGCTGAGATTGTGGTAGAAAGGAAGGCAGACCAAAAGCTCGTGGGAGGCATTACTAGAATAATATTTACAAAGATGGCAATGGCAGCAGGTTGTATTGGGAACAAGACTACCAGACTGACAGGAGAATTCAAACGTGAAAGAGAGTAGTAAGTGATACATTTGAAAAAATCAGTTAGGGCCAGTTTCAGAGATGTTTTCAAAGTCAGACTGAGGAGTTTTGATTAGGCCCTTAGGCAATATAGTTTAGTTTAGCAACAAGGACGTACTGCTTGAACAATACTTAAGTAACTTAAATATTCACTTCTTGTTTGCTTAGCACATTTTTAAAAGCTTTATTAATGTATAATAAAGCTATAACAGACTGTGCATTTTAAAATACATTATTTGATAAGTTTTGATTATGTATATAGCCCTGAACCCATCACCACAAATAATGACCATATGTATTATTCTAAAATTTTTCTTTTCCCCTTTGTATTCTCATCTACAGGAACTGTGCTACCCGTCTGTCTATTCTCCCTCATGCTCCCCCTTGCGCCTGTCCCCCCTCACACTGCTCTGACTGCTCATCCCACCACACTTCTTAACTTCACAGGCAACCATGATCTGCTTTCTATCACTTGGATGGCATTATCCTGAATTATCATATAAACAGCAGTGTGCTCTTTTTTGGTCTGGTTTATTTCGGGTGTCATAAGTAATTTGAGAGTCATTCATCCCATATTATGTGTCAATAGTTCATTCCCTTTTTGCTTAGCAGAAATTTTAACTGGAAAATGTTGAAATGAGAAAGAGAATATTCGCAGGCTGAGGTAGGGTGAGCAAGTGCCAACAAAGAGAAAGAGGGATGAGAAAAAGGGACAACTGTAGCAGGTGTTCAAGAACTTAAGGTGAATATCATGCCTTCTCTCAAATGGCTTATAACATGGTCAGGAAGGAAAGTTTGAAATGAAACAACCAGTGACAATAAAGGGCCAAAGCATACATTATTGGATAAAAGTGAGAGTGTTGTGAGCTGGAAAAATCTAGAAATAGCATAAGATTTAAAATAAATCTTGAAAAAGTAGAGAAAGTGGTGGATTAAAATAAAAGTAACCAATAGAAAAAAACATAGAATGAACTAAAGGAAAGACTTTGGAATTAGTATGACATGTGTCAGAGAAAAAGAGAGGGAGGGAAGTGTTGGAAATATGGGGGATACCTAACTTATACCTGAGAAATATAATAATATAATTGGAAAATAGGATAAAGTCAGGGCAGAAATTGATACTGGGTAAGACAGAAGCTGAAGGGGGAAAGGAAGAGTCAAAACACTGGGGAAAGATAGAGAAATGAGGAGATTAACAAGAGCAGAGAGAATAAGCCAGGTATGAAAATAATTAAAACGTGGAGAGAGAGGGGCATTGAATCAGAAAGTAGCTGAAGGGATGTACACTCCCAAGTACAAGGGAGTGTACTTGGAAGTTACCACTGGTAACAATTAAATATGGAATGAACCAGAAAAGGAACTTTTGAAAGTAGGAGATAAGGGGAAATTTTAAAAAGAAAAGGGATAAAACAGAATAATGGCTAATATTTACTGAGTAAGTGTTCACTGTGCAGAGCACTTGGCATGTTCATCTTCATTTAACATTCGCCAGTCCTCTACGGGGTAATTATTTTTAGTATTCCTTGTATGTAGATTAGAAAATTGAGGCTTACAGAAGGTATACATCTAGGGCCAAACAGTGGGTAAGCAATTGTTAGGGATTTGATTTTAGGCAAATAAAATCTAGGTCTTATTTTACGTACATGAATATTGACTCCTAATAAGTTAGTAAAGAGTGGAGGAGTCAGTAAGTAGAAGAGACAAGAGCCACAAAGGTTAAACAAATTAAGCCCTAGAAGACAGAGTGGAGAGCAGGAATGTTAAAGTAAAGAGAAGTGGGAAGGAAAAAGTCATGAAGAAAAGAAAGTGATAGGAAGGATGACAATTTTTTCAGAGAGTAAGAATTTGGGGCATTCTTACAAAAAACAAAATCTATCTAGTTAAGGTTTTGTGCATGCAGGTTAGAAGTGGGCCTAATAAATACAACTCTACATCTTTTCTCTGCTAGGCAGATTAGCTGATCCCACCCAAAGGACAGACTGTGGCCATGACTCAGGGGATCACCTGTGCATCTCTGTGGACAGTTTGTGGGGTGGTGAGTTCAATGCAATAAACCTTAAATGGAGGCACTTTCCACAAGGCATGGATTCAACCTAGAACCTCAATTATAAAAACCAAAACCAGAATTACTACTTTTACAAAAGGAAATCTGTTTGACCTAAATTTTCTGAACTTAAAATCTGAATGTTTTGAAATGAGTTTATAGATAGATATTTTAAAAATGTACTAATCAGTGTATTCAACTATGAAAATATTAACTGGAAGAAACTAATAACCTTAAAACTTGCTTTAACACATTGACTGCCATGTGAGTTATATTTAAGTCAGGCTAGTTTTGAGCCCAGGGCAGTGTGAAGCAAAACCCTGTAGTTGGTTCCTGAAAATCTTACTTGTTGATGTTCTTATTGATGCAATTAATATTGACAATTAAATCCTAAAAATGTGGACTGTGTTGCATATAATTCATGCACAGAAAACAATAAAAAATAACAAATTAGAAAGAATTGTTTTGCTTTAATAAAACACTATGACCCGTGTCAACATTTTTTTCTAGTGTGGCAGTCAATGTGTTAAATACTTAAGATAGAAGTGGAAATTTATATCATGCTATAAAATAAAACTTTATGCACAAGAAAAAAAAATCTAGATACATATTAGAATATTTTAATGATATATCGAATTTTCAAATTTAGAATAAAAATGTCTACTAAAAGAAAAGCATAGCATTCTACAAAGTTACTATTTTTTTTTTACTTATGCTTTGGAATTTAATTAGCATTTAAATTTCAATGTAATTGTTATTATCAATGATCTAAAATAACATATCTACAACATAAATTTATGTTTCTTCATGAGAGTAGGCATTTTAAGAGAAGCATATTCAAGTTGTGTATGATCCTTAGGGAAATTTCTGGTAAAATTCCCAAAGTACTCAGAATGACTGCTTAAGGTTTTACCACATATTTCTAGATCTCTGGGTTTACTTTCTTGATGGATTTCTTTACTTAAAAAGCAAACTCTTTTATATGTTAATAACATTAATAATAACTTTTTGTTTATACAGACCTTAATTATTATCTTTCTGCAATGCCCTTTCTTGCTGCAATTGACTCTGGCATAATGGGGATTTTATCAGACAATGTCGTCCTTCTGCCACCATCCAAGGATCAAATGAATTTTTGTTATAATGTTTCTAGCTGTCATTCATCCTTTCCAGAAGCAATGAAAATGTGGAATGAATTTTACCAGGTTTTTCTTCAATATTTTAATTGATAATCTTTGAAGGTAGCCAGATAATTTTTGAATAATATATTATGTAGGATTTTTAATGCATTGAATAATACTTTCCTAATAAATAATTCCTAATATAAACATTTTTATGATGATTTTATGAATATTAATATGAATAGATTGCCACATAACATCATATCACATTAGTACCCTTATTCCCAATACAGTGTTGAGGCAGCCCTATGTACTCTTCTCACACAAAATAAATTATACACAAACCTGAGCACAGAGAAATTGTGGCTTAATGATGCATAAAGTATTCTAGTTAATCATAATTTCAGATCGACTGATCAATAATCTCTATATAAATAAAATTATAGAATAGATTATAATAAATTTGATCGGCTTATTTCGACTTTCTTGATAAACACATATGAGTTGATTTAAATAATCATTTGACAATTAGAATCAAATATTGATGTTCAAACTAAAGTATCGTGGGTGAAAGAGTAAGTGACCAAAGTTTCCCTTTAGAGAACTTGGTCATTATATTGTGTGTACTAGATCAAATCCTACTACTTTTGCCCTCTTCCCTCACTCCCATTTCTGACTTTTAAAACTTTATGGAAAGTTCCTTGCATAGCAGAAGGAAAACAAACAATTAAAATACTAAAAGTCTGTTTTTGAACAATATAAAATTTTGAACATTTAAAAAAAGAAACAAAAAAATAAACTTAGTTTATTCCTTTCAAATACATTTGGCATTACTAGTAATTAATATGAATAATATTAAGCTCTTTAGGAAGTGTTAAGGATTAAATCTTTCATACTTTCACTTAGAAACAATGTTCTCCTGTCATTTAGAATGTTGAAATTATATCTACAAATACAAGTGGTTTTCAGGAAGAGAGACTGTAATAATGGCCTAAACATTAACAACATTTTCTTTCTTGGATAGCATGTAAAATCACCTTCTAGTAGTTTTGATGACCTGTTGAAGTACTTATGGGCTGCCCATGTTTCATCCCTGAAGGTTGCTCGTAAAAATTTTCACAGTAGGTAAGAAGAGATCCTAAGTTATTTTGTTTGAAAATGACAACAATCTTTCCATGTTATGCTATCTCTTTCACTGAAGTATTTTTCAATTTACCTATTTACCAGCATGTCAACCACCAGAGAATATTATAAGAAAAGTGACAAAAAATGTTTTACTGGATAAAGTTCAAAAAGTATTTTATAAGAAAAATATGAAGAAAAATAGGGTGGTAGCACAAAGCATAGCAAAATAAAAGACAATAAAAGAAAATTTAACTGTAAGTACAAAGGAAGGTTTTTTTAAGGGCTCTTTTAGCACAACTATAAACCGAAAGGATGCAATGACAAGTAATACAGGATTTCTGCATCATTTTGATCAGAGAAAATAGCTTGGTTAATGCATGTTTGAAAGGAAATATCTAAGAACCATCTTTTTTATTATGCCAGATAGCTAAAATAATGTCAAAATTCTTCCCATTTTATAGTAAACGAGATTGAATGAGGCAGTGTGACTTGGTATGGAAGTGAAAAACACTATATTGAGGAGGTATCTGTTACCCAGAGTGATACGGAGTTGAAAAGAGGAGAGAGAGAGAAAGAAAGAAAAGAGAGAGGGAAGGAAAGAAGGAAAGAAGGGTGACTAGTTTTTAAAACATGCATAAACACAGACATACATATTTGAGGATTTCTTGTTAACTATGTGCTGTTATCTTTCGCACGGACCCCATATCCAATTTAGATGAACAAATCAGTCAGGAGAGTTACACTGCTTTGTATATTTTATCTATTAGTATTGCTTCATGGCCTGATGTTTATATTGGACAGTGGAAGAGTTCATCCACTTGGCGTGTCTGTGAGATGAATTAGAATTGCAGTCATTATAAAAGTGTATTGGTATAAAGGAGATTGTTAACATCAAGATTGGAGCTGAGAGCAAGTAATAATAATTATAGGAAATAGTTTGTAAAATACTATTTTTTTAATTTGTACATTTTCCCAGTCACATGCAAAACTAAACTGATCTAGAAAATGGCAGTTTTTCTAGAATAAGACTGCTTAAGTTACCTAACATAAAAAGTCAACACTGAATTCATTACTTCCTGAAAGAGGGGTGGGTCATGCTGATGAGAAAAAGTCTGTGAGCATCGTAGCCTATTAATCTTATAGAAAATTTTGAAAGTACAGAGCTTATTCATGCATTTACATAGATTGAATCATCAGTATTAGGTGTTTATTCAGGTGAGACTCTGAGGCACTTAGGTGCATGTTTACTGGAGGGAGTCAATGTCTGATTGGCTGATGTCAGATATGAAGAGCTGTTGCTAAAGAAAGGCTTGTAAAAACCTGTTCACTGAGGCAAGTTTTTGTTAATTGAAAAGATCTAAAAATGGTTTGGCAGCCACTTGTTATGATGTCTTCAGGGCAATTGTCTTTTCTAAGGCTTTAAAGAGCTATTTTTTATTTTTGAAGGCATGGCAGAATTTCAAGGGGTTAAAGTTCAAGGATGTTATAGGTAATTTTTGTGTATAGATACAGTTTTCATCACTTACTTGCTGAGCTTCTCACACTCATTGCATTTATTCCTAACTATTGAATGAGACTACTTTGGAAAGATTTAATTAAGTTTTCATAGATCAAATTTATAAATACATAAAAAAGACAACCATATGAACTGTTTCATGAATAAATTTAAATGTGTCTGTGCCTATCTTTTTCTCAGAAAAAAAGTCTCTTTTATTGTTCTTAGCACAAACATATGTGTGTATATATATATATCCATAAGTACAGTAAATTTTTTTTGTACTTACACACTTACTTTATTTCCTGAACTTCTATCTTTCTTATATGACAGTCTACATAGGTGTCAACCTCTACCTATTTAAAAATTGTTTTTCCCTTAAATAGATGTATAAGTGCCAGAGCCTAGAAACCTGGACTATGAGTTTTTTAATCATCTTTTACTCAATTCTTACAATAATATACTTTTGTATATAATAATAACTCTTCTGAAGTTTCATAAATAGTCAGTGGCAGGAAGAAGACATATAAAGAGTTGACTGATTCCAAATACCATGCTTTTACTCTCACTGCTCTTGTGTTTATAAAACTGCATGTTCTGCAAGCTGATGCTCAGAGATTAATATCAACCACACCTCTTCTTCTCTCTTTAAAGATACTTTAAACAATTAATAATGTTTATTGAATACTATAATGTGCAAAGCAATATATTTGGCAATGAGTTAGATATAAACATAAATATAAAGATTTTGTTCCCTAAAGAGTTTTAGAACATGAGTTGAAATGAGCCATAGATTTAATCAGGTAAGTAAACAAACCTCTTCATACCTAATTTTCTTCATCTTATATCATGCTTTTCCTTGATTTACTTTCTTCTTTTGGTATATACAATTTTTTGTTGGAAAAGAAGAATCGACAAGAGATAAAGTTGAGCCTTTGAATGTTTCAAAAACCTTTATTATACCATAACACTTGATGGATAATTTGAGTACAGTTTCATAGATTTAAAATTACTTATTTCAGATTTAGAAACATTGCTTCATCAACTTCTAATTGCCAATAAGTCTGAATTATTGTGAATATTGATCCTTTGAGTATAACTTATTGTCTTTCTGGAATACCATAAAGGCATTTTTTTCACAAAGCTTCTAAAATTTCAAGCAGTTGTAACTTAGTGTGTTATTTTTCATTCATTTTGTGGCGTGCATAGTCTATCTAAAATTCTATTTTCTCTATTCTACTATTGGACTTTCTGTTATTTCTGTGTTGAATCTCCTACACAATAGTTCTAATTGTCATAGTATTGTTCTCTCTTATTTTCCACATTTTTCTCTTTTGCAACTTCCTATCAAATTTCCTCGAATTTGTCTCCTAATCTCTTTGTTGGTATGTTATTTACTATGCTATTTCTATGATTTCAATGAGTCGTTTAAGTTCAATAAAGATTTTATAGTATCTTCTTATTGCTTTTCTTTGCAATACTTTTCTTATCTCTCTGAGAATATTAGAAGATTAATTGCAGTTTATTCTGCAGTATTTTCTAAATTCCTTTTTCATTTCTTTGCTTTGTGTGGTATCTCTTACTTGTGGTATCTCTTATTCGAAGTACATTCTCAGGTACCTTGTAATCTTTGGCTATGTACAGATTTAAAATAGGGGCAGTAAGGAGCTGATCTGAAACTTCATGGGCAGGATTAATGCTTGCTCACTGCTGAACTGTAGAGCATGTTCCTCTACAATTTAATTGGACAATGTTAATTTCATTAAGTTTATGCTGGTTTTCTTGGGCTAGTTGAATTTACTAAAACTTTTCCATTTTCTGCTTTAAGAGGTACAGTCTGGCTTACAGTGTTTTAAGAGTCCAGTGAGAGAAGAAAATTGGGGATCTGAGTATCTAGTATGTACATGTTCACTTAAGATCCCTGTTTTCAGTTTGGTTGCCTTCATTTATGCTCAGTTTACTGAGGGTTCAGAAACCCTCTACTTTGCCCTCTATATAATTAACTCATCATTGTGACTCAGTGGGAGTCTTTGAATCTGCCTGTTTTTTTAACAGCCTTTCAAATAACATTTCCCTTTTCAGCAATTCACCCTTCAACCCAATTTCCAGAGATGCCTGCTATCAGGCACTCACAATTGTTTTGAGAATTCAACAGAATATACGGCGTTAGCTTTCCCAATTGCTGGTTTAGAATTCAGACTTCTTGGGGATTTGCTAAATCCTTTGCCACTCATCTATTTGATTTCCAATTTCCAAAATGTTGTTGTGCTTTCTTCCCTAAACATACCTAAAGTTTTATTGCTTCTGTTTTGGTAAGGGAGCAAAAGGAGATGCATGTATTCAAATGCCCATCTTTATACAAAAGGTCTTCTATCATTTTATACTTAAGAATATAATCTAAAATTTATTATTGGGCAATAATATTTTTGCAACATAGACAAACTTATGAATTAATCTAGTATTGGTTTCATTTAAAATACTAGAAGTTGTTGTCTACCAAAAACTTACCTTAGTATTTAATAGTTGTCCTGACAAGGAGAATCCTTCCAAAGGTGTCCCTTAAGGGAAAGTAGGTATTTTGCATGTTAATACTATAAAAATTTCAAAATCCTGGTGGTTAGTCTTGTGATTTATAAATTTAGAAGATGTCATATTGGAATTTGTTAACTATTGATCATTCTTTGATATAAAATAACTTTGTAGAGTTTAAAATCATTTCCTTTAGAGTCAAGTAAATCTGAATGCTGACTCCTGACTATATTGGATACCAGAAATCTCTAATTAGTTTTCTACCTGTACAATAAGAATAACGGGACCTGTATGTAGGATTTTTTGAGTAATACATGTAACATTTGTAGCATAATGACTGCCATATAGGAAGGAATCAATATAAAGTGGCTTCTATAAGAGGAAATATAGAGTATTAGTTAAGTATATGACTCTGGAACCAGAACATCTCTCTTAAATCCCAGATCTGCATATTATTAATTGTAGAAAATTAGGTAATTTTCTCTACATATTTATATTTCTTCATCTATTAAAAGGAAATAATCTAGGTTTTACTTTAATAATATCAGAGTGAGGATTTTCCTAAATTCATTTCTTTCATAAAAGCAACAAAAACACTGAAAAAAAGATCAAAATAAACATTTTCAGAACTATTTTTCAACATTTTTTAACATTATAAAATATTTTATGAACATTTTCAAATTAACCAATGGCTTGCAATAATCTGAAAAATATTTATTAAAAAAATGATGAACATAGGTAAGAACAACAGGGTCTGTGGATTTTAACTTTGCTTATTCTGTCCCACTGTCCCAAGCTTTTTAGTAGCCTTGAAAACCAGCAGCCTTGAAACTACTGTAGCTGTGAAAAATACCAACTGTGCAGCCACCAAATGGTCATACTTGGTTTGGAGTTCCTCAAAAAAAATCCCATCCCTAGAGCATTGCCACTATTTGACCTGTCGTACAAATCCCTGGAAAAATTTGATTGTCAGGGTATTACAGTTATCTAAACTACTCATTCTGTGGGGAAAAAACCTTATATCCAGGAAATTTGTAAAAAAAAAAAAAACGATCAGCATCAATTGTTTAAGATCTCAGCTGCCTAAGATGGCTATAGCAGTTGGGAAAATAAGAGCTAGGTCAAAAGCTTAAAAGGACAATCTGGGTAATAAGACGTTCAAAAAGGACTCTGGAAAACTGTGAAATATTCCTGGGGATCTAGAAGACCACAAACATAAACATACCAAGACAAGAACTGAGAGGGTCCCACCTTGGGGTCCTGAACAAGTAAGAAGTAAAAGCTAAGGCAGAGTTGAAAAAGGCTTCAGCATTGAAGGTGTGCCCCAACACACACACATACACACACACACACACACACACACACACACAGAGCTTCTTAACAAAGAGCAGAAGACATTAGTTCAAAGAACTTAAGGAAATCTTTTACCAATCATTAAATGATCACTAAGCTTACTGAGCAGGCCTTCAATGATGATTCACTACAGAGAATACAGACTGAATATACACAAGTAGTCCAGGAAAGTCACTTAAAAAACAAACGACAAATGAACCAAGCAGCAATGAACCTGGGGGGGGGGCCGTGGAGGGGGGTAATCTAATTTTCAGAGTTGCTACTTTATATTTGCTGAAATATCCATTGTTGGAAAAAATAAAAGTAAGAAATCTGCAAAGAATCAGGAAAATATGAAACGCATACACACACACACACATGCAGTCAATTGAAATTGTTCCCAAGCAGGCCTGTATGGTGGACTTACTAGGAAAAAAGTTAAAATTAGATATTTGAACATGTTCAAAGAAATGCCAAGTGCAATGGTTCACACCTATATGCCCAGCTACTTGGGAGGCAGAGGCAAGAGGATTGCTTAAGCCCAGGAGTTTGAGGCCAGCCTGAGAAACATAGTGAGACTCTGTGTCTAAAATATTTTTTTAAATAAATAAAAGACATACAAGTATCCATCAATACATGAGTGGATTAATAAAATGTGGTATATGTATATAATGGAGTTCTACTTAGCCACTGAAAACAATGGTGATCTAGCACCTCTTGTATTATCCTGGATAGAGCTGGAGCCCATTCTACTAAGTATCACAAGAATGGAAAAACAAGCACCACATGTACTTACCATAAATTGGTATTAACTGATCAACATATATGTGCACACACAGTAGTAACATTCATAGGATGTCAGGCAGAAGGGAGGGAGGAGGAGGAGATGGGTGTTTTCACACATAATGGGTGCTGTGTGCAATATCTCTGGGATGGACACTCTTGAAGCTCTGACTTGGGCAGGGCAGAGGCAATATATATAACCTAAACATATGTACCCCTGTAATATGCTGAAATAAAAATAATAATAAAATAAAATGACAAAATAAAATAAAATAGATTTGTTCCAGGAATGCAAGTTGGTTTAGCATCTGATAATCAATCAATACTATATACCATATTAAGAAAATAAAGGACAAAAACCACTTGATCATCAAATGGACACAGTAAAAGCATTTGACAAAACTCAACACCCTCTCATGATTTAAAAAAAAAAAAACCACTAACAATGGACCATACTTTCTCTATTTCTCAAAGAAATCCACAAAAAACTATTAGAGTTAAAAAAAAATGAGTTCATCAACCTGGAAGGAACAAGATCAACATATAGAAATCAGTTATATTTCTATAACTGCAATAAAATATTTTTAAATAAAGCCAAAAAAAAGGTGCATTTGTAACAGTATCAAGAAAAAAATATCATATGAATACATTTTTTAAAAATAAGTATAAAACTTGAATATACTGAAAATATACAAGATATTGTTGAAAAAAATTAAAGATCCATGTAAGGTGAAATACCTCCCCTGCTCATGAATTGGTAGAATTTATATTGTTAAGTTGGAATTACTCCTTAAATTAATCTACAGAGTCAATACAATCCCTATTATCCTCTTACTACCAAACTATAGTAATCAAGACAGTGTAGCACTGGCATAATAATAGACATATAGATCAATGGAATAGAATTAAGAATCCAGAATAAGTAAACCCTTATATACATGGTCACTTGATTTTTAGCAAAGGGGCAAGATAATTCAATGGGTAAGAATAGTCTTTCATAAATGGTGCTGGGAAACTGAAAATCCATATGCAAATTAATGAAGTTTGTCTCCTACAACACAACAAATTTAACTTAAAATATGTCACAAATCTAAAAAAGAGCTAAACCTATAAAACTCTTTTGACTTCGGTTTAGGTATTTTTTTCTAAGATGTGACCTTTAAATAGATAAAATGAACTTAAAAGTTAAAACGTTTTGCTGCTACAAATGATGTCATGGAGAAAGGAAGAAAACAGTACACAGGTTAGGAAAAAATATTTGCAAATCATATATCTGATAAGGGACTTGTGTTCAAAATATATTTTTAAACTCTTACAAGTCAATAATAAAAAGAACCCAATTTTTAAACATGCAAAGGGTATTGGAATAGGTATTTCCCCAAAGGTGGTATACAGATGACCAATAAGTATATAAAGAGATATTTTAAACCGTTAGTCATTATGGAAATGCAAATCAAATCGACAATGAGCTACCACTTCACACCCACTAAAATGGCTAACATTTAAAAGACAGTAATAAGTGTTTAAGAGGATGTGGAGTATTTGGAGCCCTCATACCTGTATATTGTTGGTGGGAATGAGGAACCATGCATCCACTCGAAAAAAGAGTTTGACAGTTCCTCAAAATGTATATAATTTCCCTCAAATCTGAGAATTAGTTATGATATTTTGATAAGAGCATAGAGTTCTAACCAATTTTTCTATAATCTAGTGCAGGGTTAGTTATTTCATCCTCTATACTCCCATAGCTCCATTTGAACCACCTAAGTACAGTTTTTTTTTTTTTCAGTCTTGATCAGGGGATATGTTCTAATTGCTTTATGAATCTATAACACCTCACCCCCATGTCTGTATCACATAGAGTAAAAGTGGGCAAAGGACATTAACTGAGAAATTAATTAGAGAAACTTTTTAAAAGAAGATAAACTAATGGCCAAGAAACATATGAAAAAATGTTCAACATCTCTAATCATGCAAAGAAAAACCATAATGAGATATCATTTATATCCAGTGAGAGTTAAATGATAGGGGCTTTTATCAAAAAGTCCCAAAACAACAAATGTTGGCATAGATATGGAAAGATAGGAATGCTCATACACTGCTGGCGGGATTGGAAACTAGCCCAACCTCTATGGAAAGTAGTATGGAGATACCTAAAAGAACTGAAGTAGAACTACCATTTGATCTAGCAATCACATTACTGGGTATTTATTAATACCAGAGAACATTTAACAAACCACGTAACTTTCAATATAAGTTCTGAAGAACAAAGGACATGATGAGCAAGATGTAGAGTGTAAATTGTTTTGGAGGGAACACACATGGTACAAAACAAAGTTGTTCATATGTTCAGGAGATTTAAAAAGGTGGTACAGATTGTATAGATTTAAAACTATACACTACAAACATAAAATTAAAATTTCTTTCTCAATAAGACAAAAAATGTGCTTTCTAAGATATTTCAGAGAAACGAAACTACCTAAAAAGCAGAAAAATTCTTTATTTCATTTTTCAGTGGTCACCTGACATGAAAATCATGTGTTCTTCAAAAGATGTCAAAATTCAGCAGAAATTTTGCCTCATCTCCTTTTACTGTAGTTTTTACATTTTAAAATTGCGAGACTTAGTAATGTTTAAGATGTATGCAAGTATAGCATTCCTGATGGAATGGGCAAAATATTCAATGAAAAAATACATATTTTCTGGAATGGTAATTTCCAGATTTAAAGTTGTAATAATGTCTCTTCACATTTTCAAATCTAGGGGCTAAAATCAAAACCAAGTTTATACCATCTGTATTCTAAAAAGTAGACCACGGGAGATTGTGGAATGAAGATTGAGTTGGCAAAATTCTGAGCAAACTAATATTAATGCATGTTTTTTCCTCATTTGTCTTTTAGGTTAAAATATTATTCTAAACAGGAAGCCGATTTTGAAAGAAGCTGGGATTTATTTGTGGATTATTTAGCTCCAACACTCTTTCCTACAACTTTGATTAGAGTTTATGAATTTCAGAAGGGCATGCCACCACGAATACTTGTTAATGGGGACAGACCTCACTTCATCAGTGACTTTACTAACTTTCAGAACATAGTCCTACTTGCTCTCAATGTCTTATACAAAGTGCATAAGTATACAGGTAAGAGACGCAGAGATGTTATTTTTCATAAATTCTGTATATTGTGCTTGATTTCATAGGTGATTAAATATTATAGCATTAGAATCAGAATTATAGATCATCATAACAGACTATCTAAAGAAGGAAATGTTAACTTCCTATAGGTATCTGTTTAAAAGTTTTAACAATAATCCTTGTGGGTTTATTATAGGTTTCACTTCATGGGCCCATATTCTGAGCCATTCCTCATTTGGCATGTCTTCTCCCCTAGGGTTCTTGCACAAAAACAGCAGATCAACATCAAGGCATGTTAGTTTAAGAAGGAGATGACAGGAATCTCTATTTCTTTCTCAGATAGGTTTTTAAATTTTCTTTTCTTTTCTTTTAAATGAAAAACATAATAAACATAACAATGACACTTTCCATGACTAACAGAAAAACAAAATAAATTGTGTTATATAAAACTTATCCTCAACCAGTTCTATTTATTACAGATCTAAAGAAATAAATATGATGCAAAAAAATCTTGAGGGAGATATATTTTCCAAAATTTCCACATCCTAGGTTTACTATTAGTAGAAAACACAAAAGAAAGCACATAATAGTAAATTTTAAAATTACTGTATCATGTCATTCCCCAGATACCATTTACCCTTGTTCTTTCTATTTAGGGAAAACATGCCTCATGCGTATGTGTAATTTTTATTACCTAATACAAAATTTAGAAATAAGATGTCAACATAAAAATGAATAAATTATACATTAAATTTAAAATTGTGTGTATTACTTAAGGTAATGCTTTCTGTTTTAATAAATAAATCTTCAAATTTTAATAGCATAACCCAATAGAATTCTATTTATGGCTCACAGAATGATTCAGGGTGTTTAATCAATTGACAGGAAACTTTCCTCCATGGTAATTCAGGGACCTAGAATCCTTCCGTCTGTGGCTCCACCAATCTTTACAGCTTTGCCATGGCATGCCTCCTGCAAAGTGAAAAGTATTAGCTTATAGAAGGGAGCTCTCTTTTAAAGGACTAAGACCAGAAGTGACAACCATACTATCTCACATACCATTGGCAAGAGTAGTCACACAGCCCCAGTAAATGGGGGATGGTGCAACTTGAGAAAGGTCATTTTTATTGCAGCCTCACTGATAGGAGAATCACAAAATCCAGTGTTCTGCCAGCCATTTTTGCCACATTGTCAGATATAGGCAGTATATTCTAGGCCCAGATGTTATAAACAAACTCTAATTTCCTGGTATATAAAGAGTGAAGGATTGAATGGATGGTTATAATTGATTACATTTAAAGATTATATATACCAAATTTCTAGACTTTTGTAAACTCCAGTTTTACTAAAATTAGCTTTGGATTTGTTAGTGACTTTTTAATTGACTCTGTAGGAAACAATAGAAAGAAATAAAAGGACAAATTGGAAT
>VSMD01118580.1:0-43252 GCA_008750895.1 Mirza zaza | reverse complement strand
AGTAAAAAACACTGCCAACTTCTACAAATCTTATTTGAATAAAAGAAATAACTCTAAAATTAGTAAATAAGGTCCAGATATTACCCACTACAATAAAGTAAAAACTCCTTCTTTAAACAGACATGGATTAGTTCATAGATTCAGAGGGAGAACAGATTTAGACTCTTGAAGAAAGATTGTATGACAATGCCACAGGGAAACGCCAAAAGTCTTTCATCATTTGCCAGATATACTCAAGTCCATTTCCAAAGATAGAGAATATGGAGAAAGGGATATACTGAGATGTTTGTACAGTTACTTAGATTACTGACTCTGCTTCATAATTAACTAATAAAAACATGGAATACTGCTAACTTTCCTGGGTCAGAGAAAGCGAGCCTGTGGAGATCATATGATAAATGAGATATTGGCCTATTTTCATCTCACCGTGGACCTAACATGTCCATGAACTCATCCTGTGTTTACTTTACCAACTCCTGAATCATAAAGTTACCAAACCAGTAAATCTCAAAATCTGATGCATGTTTTTGTTTAAAACAGTTTTTAAAAATAACACTGAGATTTAACTTGTTTATTTTTAACTGGGTTGTCATTGGCACTGATGACACAAATGCAACAATATATAAATCTCCTGCAAATTAGCACAAATCAAAACCATAAAATGGATGGTAATAGCAAGTCATTGCATTCTTCCCCATCATGTATTTGCAGTACACACACACACACACACATAAATGGCAACTTCACCTAAGGATGGCCTAATAAAGTAGCAAAAATTGATAGTTTTGTTAATTTTTCACCCTATATTACAAAACTGAAAGTATGTAAAATGTATTTTTGTTACATATCAATTCTCAGTCATTGCCTAGAGAAAAAGCACTTGTGCACCTGTTTCAGTTACAAGCTGAACTAGCTTTTTATTTCACTGAAAAAGATTTTCACTTGAATGAATTGCTGGCAGAAAAATTATAGTGGTTAAGATTTAGGCATTTGGCTGATATTTATTTGAAAATAAGTAAAGTGAGTCTGTCTTTTAAAAAAATAAATTGAGTGCTTTTGTTGCCAAAGATACAATTCTAGCTTTCAAGTGGAAAATTAGAATTGTGTAAAGCTTGTATCTGCCACCATGAGCTTGACACTTTCCCAATATTTAAAGGTCTTTTAAAATAAGATTTGTGGTGGTATTTATGAATGATATTTTTGATGTTTCATAATAAATTGTGTCATAATTCAAATGATCTGCATAACACCCTGAATTAATATTTCCAAATGATCTATGCATAATGTTACAAAATCATGCAAGCGTAAAAGATCCATTCAAAGTGCAGATGGGCTAATGTAACAGAGTATGAAATTTACAGATGAGCTTTCAGGTTCTACATTGCAACTAACCTTTAAGAAACTACCTCTTTTCAAGTTTTTTAAATAGTACCAAAGAAGAATAGCCACAATTATCAGAAAAGGATATTAATATATACCTCCCTTTCTAGCTACATAATGTATAAGACCAGATACTCTTCACATAGTTTAACCAAAATAGTATGTAAATTATTAAGAGAATTTGACTTTATTAGTCCAGACATAAATGAGATTTGCAAAATTATAAAACAATGCCGCTCTTCTCATTATTTTTGGCAAGTTTATTAATTTTAAAATAAAATGATGTATAAGTTTCTTGTAATGATTTGTTAATGTTAATTTTAAATGAATTAATAAATATACATTTGATAATTTTTCATTTTTCTCTAATACAATAAATATCAAGAGATTTTACTCATATATGTAAATATTGTAGAAACTCTCAATAATTTTTAGAATGTACAGTAATTGTAGACCAAAAGTTTTGGGAATGATTTGACTAAGCAAATTTAGCACCAAAAGTTCTTAAGTGTCTTTCTATAAGAAATAGCCAATTAAAATTTATACTGCCAGTAAATCTTACCAGTTTTCCTTCAAAATATATGTAGAATGCAACTATTTTTTACCATCACCATTGATATATTCCTGGTGTAAGCCTGTATTATCTTTCATCCATATTTTACAAAAGGTTCCTGAATGATTTCCCTGAACTTAGTGTTTTTTGGTCAATTAACTGTGATAGTTAACAGTGGCCTGTTAAAATATGTCAGATCATGTTCCAACTGCCCCAAATTTCCAGTTATTTTCTCTATGTTGGAATAGAATTCAAAGGTATGAGGTCAAGGAGGGCAAAATATAAGATTAAAATGGTTAAAATTCATTATAAAGTGTATGCTGTTCTAGAAAGCAGGATTCAGTGTGTTGACTTTAGTTCCTGGAGTGGTCTTAATAGCCTGCTAGGTTGGTTAATCAAAGCCTGAACTCAATATTGAACTACATTTAATAAGTTTGAAATAACTGAATTTTCTAGACCTAATATAGAGGAAAAAAATCTTGGGTGGCTGGAAATGAGTTTCTCAGAATAAATCTATTATGTGCAAACTGGTTAGCTAATCCTGTAGAGTCCTAAAGGATATTCCATTCTCCAGGCTAAGGGAGCACCAGCATCTTTGAAAACTTTTAGTGGCTCACCTTTGTAGGTCATAGATGATATGTGGAATGCTGGGATGGAATTTCATTCAATCATCACAGTAGAAATAATGTGATCTTGGAGGAGTAGAAGCTGACTTGTGTTAACCACGTGAGATCAGATGAGCGCAATTATCCCAGTAAACCATAGGATTAAAATAGTAGCAGGATGCTATTTAATGAGGAATCCTCAATGAGGGCTAATAATCACAGAAGACCCAGGGATGAAATACTTTTGTACTTGGTTCAGCTGCTGCTTGACATGTATCAGAGGAAAAATTTAAGGAACATAATTCATGGTGATGGGAATTCATGTCTTTAACATAGCTTCTACAATTAAGCTAGTTCACAGACCTGGAGTCCCTTGACTAAGTTGAAAGCTATATATTTTCAAGGAACAAACCCTGCTTCATAATCATATGTGTATTCCATAAATATTCCCTTGAGTATTCTCCACTTTCCAGGTAACTGTAGACCTGAAAAGCATAAATAGCTATACTTTTCTTAGATAATACCTTTCAGCATACATTGACCGTGAGATACTCAAAATACCACTGAGGTCCAAAAGCGACAATGGAGAGTTGAAGAGGTCAGGGGTTAAATACTTAGCTCAAGTCCATCTAATAGTACTTACAGTGGAATTATGGACTCATGATAGTTTCCATACTCATTATGTGAGGGCTTCTATAGTAGTAAAGGCTAAGTAGAAACCCAGATAACCTACCCACCCCTAATTTAAACTAAAAGTAACACTAGCTCCTGAGAAAACTTCAAAGATTTATGTCATCATTAAAATTCTGAGAGATTAAGAGGTGATGAATTCTATCGTAGACCCATTTAATTACCCTTAAAAAGTCATTTGTGAGGTGGAGAATGACAATAAATTATGAGAGCTATAATTAGATGGTGATGCCAATCACCTACAATTCAAGATCTGTTATCTCTGTTAGAGTAAATCTACATACACCTGGAGTATAGTTACCAATCCACTAATAAATGAAATCTAAAGCAGTTTGCATTTAGAGAATGAACACTAACATTTGTTATCTTACCTCAGTCACATCATAGCTCAGAGAAAATGTATTAATCATATTAGTTGTCTTAGATAAGAATCCTTGTAACTGTATGGCTGAAAGTCTTATTTTATTCCCAGATGCACACCTGCCCTGTTTATAGGGCAACCTAGAAATACTTTAGGGTTAGTGCCCTAGAGAAGAATTCTTCAACCAATGACATTCATAAAGTCACATGAATACCTCAACTGTTTTGTCCTTCAGTCGTGATAACTCTGAGAAATATTCAAAATGTCTTCTAACATTTCTGATCTGCATTGAGTTGCAGTTACATATGGTATAAACCCAATTGATAAAACCTCTTTTGTTGTCTCTTTTCCATTCTCTGCCTTTTATTCATTCTTCCATATTTTCTGAAATTGCTCCCTAAAAAACTACTCAGACTATGATATTTTTCTGACTGTCTGCTTCTGACCCATTTAAACCAATATGGAAGTTTTCTCAATGATTGGAGGAAATTATTAGAAAGGAGAATGTCAAAGAATTTAGAGGCAAGGTTATTGCTTAGGTCAACCATATGAACTTTGACATCATTTAGGATGATTGCTAGAGCCAAGGTAAGGGAGAAACTGGTGAGTTAGATAGCAAAGTCTGGATTTTGTTATGTATGACAGTAAATAATAATGATGAAGAATGGTAATAAGTGTGAGTCTCAAAGGTAGGAATTATTAATTTGTTTTATAAAAGTTCAGAAAAAATGATGTCCTGGGAGTGGGGGATGAATAGAATGCCACTGATTGTATCAATTCATTGCAAGAATAAGAATAGTCTGAAATTAAGAACTGAAAAGGAAATGCTATTCTTAGACTAAGATAGGTTGTTTTATTTTGTTTTTAGGGGGAATGTATTTAGGAAAGATTTATTCAAGAGTATGAGGATATAGATATGTTTATTATGTATTGAAGTAATATTCCTTAGAAATCCTATAATGGAAAAGAATAGGAGTGAGGGGAAGAGATTTTATATATATACACACACATACACACATATATATACACACAAACACACATATATATACACGGATATATTTTATTCAGATACCTACTTGTTTGGTAATATATATTATAAATCTATATATTATCTATTTATCTTTCTATCTGTTTGTCTTTCTGTCTAGGGAGAGAGAGAGAGGGAGAGAACTGTTACTATCTATCATCTTTCTTTCTATCTTTCTATCTATCTGTCTGTCTGTCTGTCTAGAGAGACAGAGTGGGAGAGAACTCTTCCGGGATAATATATAAACACTTCTGTTGAGCACTAAAACAAGAATCTCTGCATATTCTTCACCTAAAGTCCAAATTTCATACCTGTAACATAAGTTATGTTATAGTTTAATGATCTTGTTCTTTGAAGTCTTCTTTCTTTCCAGTATTGTCATGTGCCACTCCTTATTTAACACTATCTGCCTGTGTCACCTGCTCTTCTTAACCTGGGACATGCCTTGAATCACTTAAAACATTATGTATTCCAAAATATCCCAGGAAACTTGGCATGCATTGAATTTGACTTTCAACTTAGTAGAAGCAAACACAAAGTACATTTATATTTGGAACAAATTTCTCAGATGATTATGGTAATAAACCTTGATCTCTCTGTTTTTTATTCATTTTCTTCTTGTCTGAAATGTACTTCTCCCTGAAGTCCTAAACCAATTCATCTAAGTATATTGTGCTGAGCTGAGTTATCACCTCCTGTAGGAAATCATCCAATAACACTCATATCTGAATTTTGTCCATTTTATGTGCTGAGGACTCTTCTTGTGTTAAACACTGCTATAACTCCATTATAAAGTCTACTTTTCTTATCTTGTGAGCTAGTTGGGAGAAGGAGAAGTCACTGTGTTGAAATTTTAATTGTCAAAGCAAATAATTTTATATGATGTTAGACAAACATCCGAAAAATGTTCTTATAATAAATGAGTATATAATAAATTGCACAAAAAGGGCTGAGTTTACTAGTTCAGTGTCAGCTCCTTGGAAATATATCTATTTATAAGAGTCTTACAACCCCAAGAGGTAGAGAGACTTCTAAAAAGGAACAGATTCAAATAATTTGTGTAGTTCATTTACACAGAAGATAAAATTTTATAACTTTCTAGACATTTTTCTGGAATCTCCTGAAACACTAGGATAGGGAACAAACTATATGTACCTGAGTGTACATGTATACATATGATGAAGACAAAATTAAAATTAATTTTATCTTAAATTAAACAACTTTGTTTTTATAAATTTTTCCCCTAATTTCAGGAATTTTTAGGTTTAATTAGAGATATTCCTGATGTATATTTTAGTTATGATAAAGTTTACCCTCTTTGACCATTGGGAAAGTGATAAAATAATTTATACAATTAATCATAATTCTAAATTATTTTATGAAATCTTTTGAGTATCTAAATACTTTCTTGAAAATTTAGTTCTATTTATAGTAGATGTTTTAGAAAAACATGACAACAAGTGAAACAAGTGTTTAGAAAATCAAGAATCCTTCATCTATTGAAAATTTTCTTTCATCTCCATGGAGGCCTGTAGTCAAAGGTGTTTGAACTCAGTCCCAAATAATTTTTCAATCTTTCAGATGGAAAGAGCTAAACGTAAGCAACTTTACTTCTCTAAGGTTTCCACATAAGTGAGTAATCATATTTAAATAATAAAACATAATGTTAATTTTCAAAGAATTAATTGCTGTCATGAATAATGAGTTGGGTACTCTTCACAAATATCCTTCTGTTAAAAATTTGAACAAAATACCATTGCGTTAATCATTTGTTAAACAAGGCCCTGTTGAAATCCAATTTTTTAAAAAAAACTTTTAAAAAGTGCTTAATAATTGGAAGCGATTTATTAGAACACTGCTATATAACAATAAAAAATCTGAGCAGCTTACAGAAATCAATATTTATTGCACTTGCACTTGAAGTCAGCTGTCATCAATTAGGAGACTCTGTTTATCTCAGCTGGATTAATTGGCTACTGATTGGTTTACACTGGCTTTAGGTTGAACCAATGTAGAAACTGCCCTCAACTTGTGTTTCAGCTCCCAATAAGTTCCCATGGTGTTTTAGTCAGTGTTTTCCAGAGAAACTGAAACAATAAGATGTGTATGTGTAGACAGATAGATTTATAAGGAATTGACACATGCAATTATGGAGGATAAGTCCAAAATCTGCAGGTAGGGCTTATAGGCTGAAGACCCAGTAGAGTTGATGCTGCAGTTTCCCATGGTCCAGCCAAGTATAATATTAACCATCATATATGAGGAACATACAGACACAGGAACAAAAAAACAAATCTTCTTTAGGCATAGGCTCAGAAATGCCATAACATTATTTGAAACAATTGTTTAAAACTTTGGTATGATTTTATTTTGGCAAACACTTTTTCATTGATTTTATTATACACTTAGATGAATAATTCAGCATGTTTTCTTATGGGAAAATCTAGGTAAGATTTGTGAGCTTGGAACTTAAAAGATATCTGTCATTGCTTGAAAATAATTAACAAACATAGTATATATAACTATGCCAAATTTTCAAAAGTTAGAATTTTAAATCACTATAAAAAAATAGTAAGCCAGATGTATAGTTATCTATCAATAATTTTGTGAGCCTTAAAGTAAATAGTGCAAAGCTAACTGAACATTTATGTACTTTATGCCATGATATAAAGCCTACTCCCTATTGCTTAATGATTGCTTGACTTAAACAATGAGCATACAAATTTCAAGGTTTTAACCTAAAGTGATGCTGTTTATTTTTTTCTCCTTCATATGTAATTGTATAGAAGAAAGGGTTTATAAATCTCCATACTAATAATGCCAAGGAAAGCTTATAGAATTGAAATAATTTTTTTTAAATCTCATATAAATGTTGACAGGAATTATTTTAGGTTAAGAAAAATTTTAGTGATCATCTTATTTATGGCCTAGCACATCAATATTTGAAAAATCAAGTCAAAGCTAAAAATAAAATAAATATATAAAGAATATAAACAGATATTCTGATGATCTCAGAAACTAACAACTGATTAAGTAGCTAGAAAATAGTTATTTATAATTATTGTAAAGTATGCATTTAAAATTGTTTTTCTCTCAGTTGGAAACATTAATGCAATTTGATAACATTTTAAGATTTTATTATTTATGGGGAATACTATGCTTATTATAAAAGGTTTTGTTTTTATAATTTTCTATTTTCAGATATAAAGTTTATTCTTCCTACAAATAAGGAAGATAAACTCTTTTCTAAAATTGAATAAATTATAAACACAAATAGCTAGAATTTATCATATTTTTGGTATTTACAGATCAGTTTTAAATACTGGTAAGTGGCTAGTAATATATTTGAATATAATTAACTCCTGTCAGGAAATCAATTCTCTATTATCTACTATTGCACGCTCATTATTTTTTAATCAGCATTTATTTTACCATTTTCAGGGCTAGCCCAAGTTTCCTTATTTTTCTAGAGTTGCATAAAGAAGAAAACTGTTGGTCTCCCAGTTTAATTGATGATGCTTGTAAGCATCACAGAAGCAAATATTTTTTTATAAATAAGTCAAAGTCGTAAGCAGTTGCAAAGATTTATTTACATGTAAGAACATCTTCCATGATATGTAATTTCTTTCCAGTTCAGCCTCCTACTAAACAATTTCAAAGTAGACAAATAGACCACGTCAATGTATGTAGCAAGAAGAAACTTAATCTTCATCTTAAAATCAAAGGTGTTTTGCCTAAAGACAGTTATCATTTGAGTGTCATCTCTTTGTAGGATTTTACCACTTTTTAATTACCATTAGTAATCAATTAATTAGTAAGTTATTGATACTAATTAATTTAGGAAAGTTATAAATATTGCAAACATTACAAATAAATCAAAGGAATCTAATTTTCAGGCAACTATGTATATCACTCTGCAATGTCTTGAACTTCCACATAAAAGTTTTCAAGCTATATAAATCCTGTATATCATAAATGGAAATCTTCTGTTCTTATATATGACATAATTAAGAACTGAGCTATAATAATAAAACAAAATATTTTCAAATATATTCTTCCATATTCTACCTCTTGAGATGGATAAAGGACTGTATAGGATCTAGGAAAAGGTATTCTTCAACATAGAAGCTGTTAAATAGAATAATATAAGCTAAGTAGTAGTTGTTAGGCTAGAAAAAAATGTAAATCATGAAGCAGCATCACATTGGTATAAGAGTAAGAAAGACCTGAATTCCAAAATCATCTCTGATATTACTATGTAGATTTGAGAAGTTAAAAAAACTTCCAGCATATATACTTTTCTTTTGTGAGAAGCAAGCATAATAAAACTAAATTTCAGTGAGAAAATTTGAGGATTAAATGAGATAATTTATATGAATTATTTGGCACATAGTAGTCCCTAAATACATGATTAATGTTATTCTTCATATTCTAAGCTTTACTGGGACAGAGAATATATTAGTCTTTTCTATCATTATATTTCCAGATTCTAGGACAATGCCCAGAACACATTGTGTGCACAATAAATATTTGGTAAACGGGTTATAAATACACATGGCAAACACAAAAAAAGAAAATAGCAAATGAATATTTAAAGTGCCATACTTCTCAATATAATATGTTTTATTACATTTAAAATAAAGCCTTTTCATATAATTGAACAGAAATGTATTGTGTATGAATTCAAAAGATTTTAAAATTGTAATTATCAGAAGCTTAATGTTTTATCCTTGCCCAATTTGGAATTTATTTCATTTATAATTTATAAAAGATATGACCATTTCTTTTTTTATATTTTTTAGTAGAATTTTGCATTGTATATATGACCATTTCTTAAATTGTCATTTCTCTTTAGCCATTATATAACTAATTTCCATATTTCTCTATTCCTTTAAATATAGATCCTCTATGTCTATAGTTATCATAAAAACAATTCTATATTAATGCATTTACTGCATTGCTTTTGCACTTATTTCTTCCTTTTTCCTGATGTGAGCTACTCACATTTGTATCCTTTATTGCTGTGAGTACTCTTGTATGCTACAATATATGTTTATCAACCTGAATATATATACATGTAATATGTTAAAGAAATTTAAAAATTGGTGTGAAATTCTTGCAATGGTGGATTAGAAGATTTGAATCAATACTCTCATTGGGAATAAGTAGAAAATCTTGGAAAGCATTTTCTTCTACAGGTAACTGAAAAGATTTCAGAGATAACCTGGAAATAAAAATTACTATGTACTGGAGAAAAAGGAAACCCAGAGAATTAGGCTGAGCAATTTTGTCCCATTTTCTTTTCTAGGGCACCTGGCAACTGAGAAATAGGTAAATGAAACATTGAGAAGCTGAGCCGTGCTTTTGAAAACCTTGTGAGAACAGCAGGCAACTCTTGTTTCCAGAGTCTGACATGGAGTGGGGTTGACAAACCACCCATTTTTCAGGTTAGACACTCTAAAAACAAAGACCATATTAGATTGAACCAAATTTAGATAGTTGCTTATAGAGATAGAACTCGACTTTAATCATTTCATTTTCTGAAATTGAATAGAGAAGAACTGGGATTACTACTGCCACTGGCCAACCGGCAGAAGAAAATATCTGTACTCTCCAGAAGAGATACCGTCACCCTCATATAGGTTTTAAATTACGTTCAAAACACTTTTATACAATACCACCATTCAATAAAAATAATAATAATGAGGCATACATGAAGAAAAAAGCAATGTGAGTTATCCATGTAATACAAAAGATATTAAAAGCATACCCACAAGGAACTAGAAACTGGAGTTCTCAGATACTAAATTTAAAATAAGTATACTTAATATGTACAAGGATATTTAATACAATAATTAAAATGTAAGTATAGAATTAAAAAGTATAAAAATACAAACAATATCCAAAATTTAAAATATGTGAAGTTAAATACTCAATGTAGGGACTTAGCAGAAAAGACTTATCTTAAGAGACTATTACTGAACTGGAAAATAGAACAGAAGAAAAATATCACGAATGAAGCATATAGGGATAAAATAATGAAAATAAAAATGACAAGATAAAGTTCAATAGGTATACCATGATAAAGTCTATCAAATATGTAATTGAAATTCACACAAAAAAGAGTAGAGATAAATGTTCAGAAACAACCTTGAAATAAAAGTTGATATATTTTTAATGTTTTAAATTTTATCATCTCACGGGGATACAATATCGTTTTTTTTTAAGTTTTTTTTTTTATTTCAGCATATTATGCGGGTATAAATGTTTAGGTTATATATATTGCCTTTGCCCCACCTGAGTCAGAGCTTGGAGCTGTCCATCCCCCACACCACACCCATTAGGTGTGAATATACCCATCTCCTCTCCATCCCCTCCTCACCTTCCAGACACCTGATCTACTCAACAACAGAATCAACATTTTTTTTTTCCAGCAAACACATCCAGGGTGCCCTCTCACTTCCCTTCTATTCTACATTGTGCTGAAGATTCTAGTCACTACAATAAAGCTAGACAGTGAAATGAAATGTTTCTGTATTAAAAAGAAGAAATAACTGTTTATTCACAGAGGATATGATTGCTACAGAGAAGGTACCATGTATGATACAAAGTATAAAAATAAATACATGTATTTATTTTTCATTACCCAAACTAGGAAAAAGTAAAACAAAACAAAACAAAACAAAAAAATTAAATTTCATCAAAGGTAAAAATGGAGAGACAAATTTTGGTATGTCCATACAATGGAATTCTACTTATCCATAAAAACAAATGAAAAAGTGATCCTTTCATACAATTTAAAGGTTCTTTTGGTGGTGGGACACATTGACACTTTGATACATGTAAGCCAGAACTCTGTTATTTATAGCTCAAATGGAGAGAAGGCTGCCAGGCAGGGCTACGCAGAAGGGTGCAGCAGGAATGCAGTAACATCCAGGTGGAGTGGTAGAGGGCAGAGTAAGTATGGCAAGCAAGTAAGGTTGGCTAAGTTTCCTAGGGTCTCTCTCTGTATTTGGGCTAATTTGAATAAACGCTCTAGCTCCAGGGCATAAGGGCTGTATGCCTCATTACCTGGTACCTTGCCTCAGGGGGGATTAGGGTAGGTGCATAGTGACTTAGACCATGAGATCTCCAGAAGGGAATTGGTGGAGTGTTGGCTTTGCAGCTCAAGAAGGGGGAACTGTGAGCATTCTAGTCAGGGCCTCAAAATTGGGTCAAGTCAACATTTAAAAAAAATGGAAAAGAAAGGACAAGAGAGAGAAAGAGAAAGAAAAAAGTGTATTGTATACAGTAACATGAATGGCTCTGAAAATATTTATGCTAAATAAAAGAAACCAGATTTGTAAAGCTATATAATGTATGATTTATTTATATATAATTTCCAAAACTACAAATTAATCTGTAGTGACATAAAGCAGGTAACTGGTTGACTAGAAATGGAATAAGAGGTGGTGATTGGAAGGACAGTTAAAGGGATTAAGGAATTTTTTCGAGTAATAGATATATTCATTATTTTGTTATTTATTTATTATTGTTTCTTCCAGAAGTTTATATACATACACATTTATCAAATTGTGTAACTTTTGTATTGTAGTTTGCTGCGGGTTTTGATGACATAATAACATCCTCAAACTGTGCTAATATAAAAATGTTATTATATCATCAAAACCCGCAGCAAACTACAATACAAAAGTTACACAATTTGATAAATGTGTATGTCTTTTATTATTTTGTACAAATTTTATAAATGGACATAAAAATAAATTCAAGATATATTAAGTGTCAAAATATCACATGGCAAGATTTCAAAATCAGGATATCAAATTTGTATTTTTCATCATTTATAATTTCCATTTCATGAAACTTTTGGTAAAACTCTGCTTTTTTTGTTTTTCTTTTTAGAAGTCATTTATGCCAGGAGCAGGGGCTCATGCCTGAGATCCCAGCATTTCAAAAAGCCAAGGTGGGAGGAGTTCCAGAGCAGCCTGGACAACATAATGAAATCCTATCTCTAAAAAAAAAGCTTTCAAAAGATAAAAAGATTAGCTGGGCATAGTGCACATGCCTAAGGTCCCAGCTATTTGGGAGGCTGAAGTAGGAGGATCACTTGAGCCCAGGAATCTGAGGTTGCAGTGAGCTAAGATGATACCACTGCACTCTAACCTGGGTGACGGAGCAAGACCTTGTCTCAAAAAAAAAAAAAAAAGAAAAAGAAAAAATGTCACTTATTGTATGATATGGTATAAGTTATTTTTCTACTTTTTCAAAACTACTCATTTATGCTGATCATTTTTCCATTTTGTGTGCTTTTTAATTTTTTTTTAAATTTCTAATTGGGTTACTATTCATTTTTGCCATTTACTGTTATATCTTATATTTCAAATTGTTATATTTATAAGAGCAGTATACATAATGAATTATTTTAACAGTTTCCCAATTGCGATCTTCTTCATAACTATATCAAATCATTTGAAAGAATCTGTTTTTACATGGATGGCCACTGCTAATTTTATCTTCTCTGCAAAACAATTATTAATGGGACACTGTGCTCCATTACATGTCCTGATGCCCTCAACCTCTTTCCATTTATTTTTTTTATTCTACTGACTGAAATGTGATTGAGAAAGCATTCATATCTTCTCTGTTATTATAAATTATGTCTCTTCAAGAAATTTGACCAGTATAATACCTATTATGCACAACATGTTTATTAAAAAGCATTTCAAAAGCACAGAGATAATTTACATTTTAAATCTACTATATCATGTTTAAAGCAATATCTTTTCCCCAAGTAATCATAAATGTGAAACTATTGTCACATACTAGCTTAGATGTTAAAAAGATCATGTTATATTGAATCATAGTTGGAAATCCCACAGGCTCAAGTGCTTAAATGAATATGTTACAGTTGTATAAATTTTTTCTGTGAAGAGTTTGAAGTAATAAATTAGATTTTTAACTTTTCAAATAGTTAAACAATATTCAATTGTATTTTATAATATTTAAAGTATTTCTAATTTATTTTAGAAAAAAATGAAATTTGTGTAATTTTAAATAAGGAAATTAAAATGACAATTCCATTATTTTAAAAAGTCACCTACTAATATTTTAAGTTATGTTCTCTCAGGATTATTTCCATCTGTATGAACACAACACATTCACACTCTCACAGGAATATAGTGAAATTTCTTCCATTTTGTAATCTTTTAAACTTGGAAACTAAATTTGAGATTCTATCAACAGATGGTAGAATGAAGCAGATTAGACATCCTCCCAATATTTGTTGAAATGCACAAAACAGCCAAAAAAAAAAAGTTATGGAACAGCCAAATAAACATAAGCAAAACTGCTTGCTGTGGAATTGGATGGACATGCTTGAAGCTCTTACTCGACGGGGGAGGGAGGGCATGGGCAATATATGTAACCCTAACACTTGTACCCCCATAATATGCTAAAATTAAAAAAAAATAGCATCCAAGAAAAAGAAAGTCTATTCTAGCATAGACTGTCAACCCTGCATAGAAAATAGAGTACTGAGTAGGAAAGGAAGCAAATAGAGAATCACCCACAATTTTCAGGAATTCTTTGCTACCTGGAGCAAAGTTGAATGGGGGCAGGAAAAGATAAATAATAGAAATTATGCCTCTTTCTCCTGTATGATTTTTTTCCCTGTGATCTGGTGGGAACTTTTAATGGAACTACCAGCTGAAAAGAGTAATGTCAAATAGGCAACATCAACAAAGATAAGGGTTACCCCTAATAGAAAGATAGGAAGTAGGCTCCAAACATCCAGTTATTCATTTATATATTTGACACATCTTTACTAAGTGCTTTCTAAGTAATAGCAACTATCCCAGATATTAACACTAACCACAAAATGATGTAGTAGTTTAAACTCTTAACATAGTTTAAACTATGATGGGTAAGAGATACACATTCTTATCTTAAGGATAAGAATATAAGATTATTTCATGTAATAAAATATGGTTTAACTAAATCATTAAGGATAATATGACGGAGAGTAACTGCATGAGAGGGTGGGTACCATTAGATAGGGTGTTCCAGTCTATCTACGGGGATGGTGTTTGAATTATAGCCTGAATGATGAGAAGAAATCAGTTGGGCAAAGACAGGAGGTAGACTGATCCAAACAGAAAGTAGAGGAAGAACAAAGGACCTTTGGACAAAACAGGTTTACTGTTTTCCCTGAATAGTTTGGTTGTGAGCAAGAGAAATACTGACAAAAAATAAACTTAGAGAGGGGCAACAGGCCAGATCATGCCTGTCACAGAAGAGTTATAGTTTTATTTGAAGTGGAATTGGAAGACGTAAGAATATTAATTATTGGAGAATGAGATGATCTGTTTTGCATGATCGAAAGGTCATTTTGAAGGCTGTGTGGAAAATGAGTTTCAGAATAAAAA
The DNA here is from genome assembly GCA_008750895.1 of Mirza zaza. Taxonomy (NCBI): domain Eukaryota; kingdom Metazoa; phylum Chordata; class Mammalia; order Primates; family Cheirogaleidae; genus Mirza; species Mirza zaza. The sequence continues at coordinate 28,212 of VSMD01118580.1, read as the reverse complement.
GAAATGAAAATATGAAGGTCAGTTTGAATACCGTTCCAGATACCCATATGGGTGAAGATGATAAATTATAAAATTGATAATATTGGCTATGGAAGAAATTGCTAAGTTGGGAAAATTTCAAGTGTTTATGAATAGGGTGTGTAGAAGCTGGATAAAAATACAACATAATCTGAAATCCAGGTTACGCCTCCAAGGATACAAAACACAGTCTACCTCAATGAAGAGGACCTGGAACAGGATGTTGACTTTTGGAAGACAAAATGAAGCTGTAATGTCACAACAAAAGCTGTACAGGGTCCTTTTTGAGCTCTCCTTTATCCTCAGCCCTCCTGCATAGGATGCTACAGAAGCCACAGAAGCTACAGAAGGTGCTAGATTCTTCCTCTGCCAGCTATTTTAAATCCAGAGGGAGAAATAGAAGTGAAAGACCAGCCAAGAACATGCTCTTGTAAGAGGCCAGATTTTCAGCACATGGCACAGGAAATTGAGGGTATGGTACAACACATCCCATCAGGCATGGTGAGGCTGGCAGGGGAAGGGTCTTAACACCCCATTGTTCTAGCCATTCCAGTCTATGGTTTCTTTCTTCAGATTTATTGTATTTTTGGGCATCCCTTTGGTCCTGATTATTCCGTAACATCATCTTCTTGTCTTTGTAAAATGTGTGATCTCTTTAATGTGCTTCAAATAAATAGACTTGTACTTTTTAACCATTTTATTTTTGTTGTTGCCACTGTTGACAGTAAAATACCCAACTGATATACAAAAAGCCAGGATAGCTTGTGCTCTAAGTAGAAAATCCTAGTGATGAGAACAGAAAAAGAAAGGAAGAAAGAAATATATAAGAAAGATTAAGAGCCTACGATCACCTGAAAACTTGAAATAATTGGGGAAAAAGGAGAAACAGCCTACCAGATCCAAAATCTATTTTTTAAACCATGCCAATTAAAATGTTGAGAATTAGCATACTAATAAATGAGTTAATAGATGAGCAAATAAATGGAGACACTAGGATTGTGGAAACAAAACTTAACACATGTGAGAACTTGATAGCATCATATTCCATATTAGTGGGAAAAATAGACTATTGTGTAATCAAGCTATAAAATTATCTTTTCACATAAATTAAATAATATAAAATTCTACCAAATATTACTCTATACACAAATATGAATCTGAATTAAAATTAAAAATATGAGAAAAATATAAAGCTCTAATATTATTACCTTTGGTTACCTATAATTAAAATCTGTTCTACAGAGTGACAATATAAACATAGTTAAATGGCAAACTACAGAAACTTAGTAGATGTTTGAAACCTAAACAAATCAATATTTTAAAATGACAAATTATGATATATAAAGTTTTACCCATAAATAGTGTAAAAAAGAGGCTAAGTGTATAAACGGATGTTTCTAAGTAAGGAACGCAAGCTTATGCAACGGTGTTCAACCTTACTACTATTTAGGGAAATACAAATCAAAGCAATAATGAGATACTGTCTTAGTCCTTTTGGTTTTGCTATAAAGATTACCCGATGCTGGGTAATTTGTTTTATTTGGTTCATGGTTTTGAAGGCTGTAGGAGAATCAGGTCACCACCATCTGTTTCCAGGAAAGGCCTCAGGAAGCTTCCACCCCTGGCAGAAGATGAGGAGCACATCATCACATCATGAGAGGAAGGAAGCAAGACAGAGAGGGGAGGGAGTGTCAAAGCTCTTTTTAACTATGAGTTCTCCAGGGAACTAATAGAGCAAAAATTCACTCATTACCAGGAGGCCAGCACCAAGCCATTCATGAGGGATCTTCCCTCATGACCCAAACACCTCCTAGCAGGCCAGACTTTCAACACTGGGACTCAAATTTCAACATGAAATTTGGAGGGGACAAATATCCAAATTGTATCAAATACCATCTTGTGATACCAAGTGTTACAATCCCAACTGATGGTAACATAATTAAACTCCAAGCCTTATACACTGCTGGTCAGAGTATAAATTATTAAAAATGCGTTGAAGAACAATTTTTACAATATCCAGAAAATTAAAGAGACTTACTCTTATGATATAGCATACATAGAAATATATACCCAAGAGGAACATCTTGTTCAAAAGTGCATGAAATTATTTTTTGTTTTGGTTTTTTAATAGAAATAAGTTCTTGCTATGTTGTCCAGGCTAGACTGCAATGGCTATTCACAGGCACAATAAACACACTGCAGCCTTGAACTTCTGGCCTCAAGTGATCCTCCTGCCTCAGCCTCCCAAGTAGCTGGGACTACAGGAGTGAGCCACTGTACCCGGCTCACATAAAATGTTTATTGCCATTCATAAGAGAGTTTATGGCAATGTTGTTTATAAGTGCTAAAAATTGAAAATGCAAATGTCTATCCACAAGGGTATAAAAAAATTACAACAGCAACAGTTATAAAAATAAAAATCATAATAATAGCATCTAGTTCAATTGAGCAATATATTTCTAAATGCTTTACTTGTATTAAGTTATTTAATCTTCATAAAAACCCTAAGAGGAAAGCTGCTTTTATTAATCCCATTCTGAAGATAAGAGAACTGATGTAGAGTTTAATTATGTAAATTGCATACGATCACAAAACTAGGAGAAACAGAGCCAAAATTCAAAATCACTCAATATGCTCTAGAAGCCACTGTCTTAATCATCATTCCAGTATAATGTAATATATATCAAGTTCTCTGTGTGTCTGTGTATGTGTGCATGTGCTTGTGGGTGTATGTACATACATAAATATATAGATGGATATTCATCCCATGGAGTGACATTCTGTCATTTAAAAAAATGAACTAGAGTTATATAAATCAACACAAGTAGTTCTCAAAAACTTAATATAAAGCAACAAATCCTGTTACAGAACAATCTGTGTAACCACTCCTCGCACAGCTGCTATGTTGAACAATCCTAAAGAATGCCATTGGCTCTGTGCCCCAGGGTTTTGAGTCCACCTGTAATACAACACCCAGTAACCAGGGAGTGCTGATTTCTTATTTTCTTCCCTGTTACATGTGGATCTATACCTGGGTTGCTTTAATGACATTTAATTATTCATCATTTTTGCCCTATAATCTTTGCCAACAAAACACCAAAGAGATCCTTTTAAAAATTGTCAGATAATCTCACTTGTTCACATGTTACCTTCCTTTGTCTTTTCACCTCACTTGGGATAAAGCCACAGTCCTTACAATGAGCTGTAACATGCTAGGACATACGGTCTCACATTGCCTTAGTGACCCTTATCTCCTATTGCCCTTCCTGCCACTCATCCCAAGATTGACACACTGGCCTCATTTATCTTTTCAAGGAGAAGGTCACACTCCTTCCTTAGGGTTATTTTACTTCCTGTTTTCCCTGACTGTAACACTCTTTGCCCCAGATATCTGCAAGGATCATTTTCTCAGTTCATTCAAGCATCATTGTGAATATCACCTTTTGACTAAAACCTTCCCTAGAAACACTACTCTCTTGCAGATGGCTTTTTCTGTTGTACTTATCATATTGTAATATGCTGTATATTTTAGTTATTCTTGATTTGCCTTTGCTCACTTCAATGTAAGCTACATAAAAGTATATATTTTTGTCTGTATTGCTCACTGCTGTTTTCCTAACAACCAGAGGAGGTTCTTATGTATAATAAAATTCATATGGAATAAATAAATAGCATAGTGCTCATGTAAATGTAATAGCAAATATAAAATAATCATTTACTATTTCTTTGGATTTGTATGTTTATGGGATTCATATAAAAAGAATGCTGGATAGATACCTATCAAATTTATGCTTATACATTATTTTTTTGAAAAATTTTATTTACTTATTTATGTTTATCCTGATGAGTGAATGAAACAGTCTGGGGTGGCATAGCAAATCCTGTCAGTGATTCTAACAAGAAGTTGGTCCCAATACATTTATAGAATAGTTTCTTGAAATTTTGAATTATCATTGGGTTACAGTAATTGAGGTAAAAAAAAAAGCTATAATTGTATTGGAAGAGTATAAAAGAAGCATTTCAGAAAATTTAGAGAAGTGAGCATATTATTATGGAATAGATTTATCATGTAAGACTAAAGCAACCACCAGATGACAATGTCCCCTGAGGAATTGGGCCTTTTCTTCACTAAATCGATGAGAAGACCACTAATAAAATCTGAATAAAATTGTTGGATTATATCAATGTTCATATTCTTGTTGTGATATCACGCTACAGTTTTGCAAGGTGTTATTATTGAGGAAAATTTTCAAAGAGTAGGGAGAATCATCCTGTATTGCTTTTTACAACTATATGTAAAATTATGATCATCTCAAAATAAAAAAAAATTAATTTAAAAATAAAATTGCAGCTCTTAGTGTACTACAGAGTGAAAGGAGAAACTTAAGAGCATTATCATTGAATATTAAGTGATTATTGCTCAGAGTTGCTCCTCATGAGTTGGGTTTTATAAATTACTCCAAATGTCTTGGTCAAGCAGATTCTAGTGTAATCAACACACCTAAATATTAAATTGAAAAATTACTTACATTAATGATTCAGGAGTCTAGGAAGAGAAGGATAGGACAATCAAAAACAGAACATTCTATGATGGGGGATACGGATAAATCTGAGAAGTACAATGTTCGTCAGGTAGCATTTGCTTCAAGGGAGGTATTCAATAAACAGGAAGATAGAAGTCCTCTCCAATGGAGGTCACTCAGTCTCTGACCTCAGCCATCCCAAGTGTATCCACGATGGGTCAAAGAACACCATAGTCGTGATATTAGAGATGGAAGCTATGCATGAGCTCAACAGCGTGAGCTTTCTTTGGTTAAGTGTGTTCTATTTTCTGTAGCTGGTGAATGTGCAACCTGCCAGCAGGAGAGACCAATGCTGATTCTCTGATATATTAACAGTAACACCTCTCAAAGATGACAACCAATCTCTTACTGGCAAGTTGATTATATTAGAGGCTTCAATTCTGAAAGGAATAATAATTGCTAGATTGACTCACATTCTGTTAATGGATTTGTCTATCCTGCCTACAGAGCCAACACCAGCACCATTATCTGAAGATAGATAAACATCTGATTTAACATCATATCTCACATAACTTCACCTAGGAATACAAAAAAAGAAACAAACACTTTTTTTTTTATTTCGGCATATTATGGGGGTACAAATTTTAAGGTTTCAAAAAATGCCCTTTCCTCCCTTCCCCCAAAAGTCTGAGTTTCCACCATGACCATCCTCAAGATGGTACACATCTCACTCATTATGTATGTATATACCCACCACCCTCCCTCCTCCCACCTGCCCAATACCCAATTACTGTAGTACCTATGTGTCCATTTAGGTGCTGCTCAGTTAATACCAGTTTGCTGGTGAGTATATGTGGTGTTTATTTTTCCATTCTTGGGATACTTCACTTAGTAGTATGGGTTCCAGCTCTAACCAAGAAAATATAAGATGTGCTATATCACCGTTGTTTCTTAGAGCTGAATAGTAATCCATGGTATACATATGCCACATTTTATTAAACCATTCTTGGATTGATGGGCACTTAGGCTGTTTCCACAGCCTTGAGATTATGAATTGTGCTGCTATAAACATTCGAGTGCAGATGTCTTTTTTGTAGAGTGTCATTGGATCTTTTGGGTAGATGCCCAGTAATGGGATTGCTGGGTCAAATGGTAGATACACTTGTATCGCTTTAAGGTATCTCCATATTGCTTTCCACAGAGGTTGAACTAGTTTGCACTCCCACCAGCAGTGTAGGAGTGTTCCTCTCTGTCTGCATCCACGCCAGCATTTATTGTTTGGAGACTTTTTGATAAAGGCCATTCTCACTGGAGTTAAGTGATATCTCATTGTGGTTTTGATTTGCATTTCCCTGATGATTAGAGATGTTGAGCATTTTTTCATATGTTTGTTGGCCATTCTTCTGTCTTCTTTAGAAAAGTTTCTGTTCAAGTTCTTTGCCTACTTTTTAATAGGGTTATTTTTTCTTGCTGATTTTTGTGAGTTCTAAGTATATTTTAGTTATCAGTCCCTTATCAGATGGATAGGATGCAAAAATTTTCTCCCATTCTGTAGGTTGTCTGTTTACTTTCATGACTATTTCTTTGGCTGTACAGAAGCTTTTTAGTTTGATCAGCTCCCATTTATTTATTTTTGTTGCTGCTGTGATTGCCTTTGGGGACTTCTTCATAAACTCTTTGCCTAGGCCGATGTCTAGGAGAGTGTTTCCAACTTTTTCCTCTAGAATTCTAATAGTTTCATACCTTAGGTTTAAGTCTGTTATGCAGCGTGAGTTGATTTTTGTGAGAGGTGAAAGGTGTGGGTCCTGCTTTACCCTTCTACAGGTGGCTATCCAGTTTTCCTAGCACCATTTATTGAAAAGGGATTCTTTTCCCCACTGTATGTTTTTGTCTGCTTTGTCAAAGATTAGATGGCTATATGAGGATGGTTTTATATCAGGATTCTCAGATCTGTTCCACTGGTCAATATTCCTAATTTTGTGCCAATACCAGATTGATTTAATTACTGCAGCTTTGTAATATAGTTTGATATCTGGCATATTGATATATGTAAAAATGAGCACTTAATCATAAGATCCATTGGATGTACCAAATTTTGTATCACTTGGGAGCTTCTGGCCAGACAGCACCTTGAAATGGTCTTTTCAAGGCTGAGATAATACCTCAATGAGGATGTCATTGTCTAGGATTAGGATATCATCACCTAGTATCTGTATATAAGTTAAACTAGAAATCATTATATAGTACTATATCCCAATATGGTAAAAGATTGGATCCATGAAACAGATGAGAATTAGCAATGATATTTGTCATCATTACTCACCGTGATTCACTTATTGTTTAGTACCTTGCTGCTTCTAAAGCTTAGCAGAATTAGAGGAGCTGGATTCAAAACATCTGAAGTGTTTTCACCAGTGAACATAGTCAGGTTGTCTCTGCACCTGAGTTATAATGTTACATGGTCTTTTGGACTTCCCTTCCCAGTGCATCAGTAAGCAAAGAAGTAAATCGCTATATAGTCAGGAATCACTTAATGACAGGGATGAATTCTGAGAAATGTGTCATTAGGTGATTTTGTCATTGTGTGAACACAATAGAGTGTACTTACACAAACCTAAATGGTATATCCTTCTATACACCAAAACTTTATGATAGCTTACGGCTCTTAGTCTACAAACTTGTACAGCATATTTCCATATTGAATACTTTAGGCAATTGTATAATAACACAGTGGGGTTTGTGTATCTAAGCATATCTAAACATAAACAAAGTACAATAAAAATAAAGGATTATGATCTGATGGGACCACTGTCAAATATGCAGGCCATCATTGATGGAAAGTCATTATGCTGTACATGACTATATTTGTAAGGGTAATAAACCCTGAATATATGAAAGATACTATATAATGGAGGAAAGAAAGGGTATGTCTGGAATTCACAGTGTCAGATGGGGTGTGTTTGTTCTCCTCACTCAGTAAAATGAAAAATTGTAGCAATCATAGCCTGGTAAGAAAAAGAGGACAAGGGCTCAGAATCCCTCTGTCTAAAGATCTGACTAGCCCTACCCAGCAAGCAATCTGGAAGTATTGTCTCCCTTGTTTAATGTTTATTTTCGTTTCTTATTTATTAATTTTAACGACCTATTTGTACATAAAATTAATTAGCGCTATATCTGTTATATGTATGGCAAATAACTTTTGCCAGAATGTTTGTGATTAATATGTGCCAAGCTTGTCTCATCTGCTTATTGCTCTTTTCATCTCTTTGAGAAAAGCTCCATTGTATTGTCACCTTGGCACTGCTGCTACTTACATACTAAACCTCAGAGATCCACATCTCAGTTCTGTGGATTCCTACTGGCAATGGAGATCTTCAGAGGTACACAGGTACACTTTTTTTTTAAGAGACAAATTTTCATGTTGCTGTCGAGATTGGAGTGCAGGGGCTTCATTATAGCTCACTGTAACCTCAAACTCCTGGGCTCAAGCAATCCTCCTCCCTCAACCTCCTAAGTAGCTAAAACTAAAGGTGTCACTGCACCTGGCTATTTTTTTTTTTACCTTTTTAGAAATGGGGGTCTTGCTGTGTTGCCCAGGCTTGACTCCAACTCATGGCCTCAAGGCATCCTCAAGCCTGGGTCTCCCAAATTTCTGGGATGAGAGATATAATCTCAGTATATCCCATGACATTTTGGAAATTTCAACATTTACTCATCCAGTGAGAGAAAGTTCTTCTAAGATTGGTCCACTCCTTATATTAGAACATAATATACTTATGGAAGAGCCAGAATTATGTTTTACTTCAAGATATCAGATGTGATCATCATATTAATAAAAAAATTGTTTGCATGTTATTGATATATTAGCCTTGTACTGATGTATTTCTATTTATTCTGTAATCTTATAGAAATTTTGAAAGATACCAGGTAGCCATTGCTAAGAGAAACAGATTTGGACTTTATTAAATAGTTATCCTATTATAAGAACCTCTCAAATTTCCTTATTATAATGCACATGAGCCTTTGATGAGATACTTGGCATTCTGAATAGTTTTATTGAGATATAATTTACAAACCATAAAACACACCTGCTGCTGTATACAATTCAATAATTTTAAATATATTTACAGAATACATCACAATAATCTAATTTTAAATTATTTTAATCATTCTAAACAAGCTTCATGCCCACTTATAGTCACTCTCCATGCCCACTACCAGCCCTAGGCCACCACAAATCTTTTGTCCCTAGACATTTTCCTTTTCTGATCATTTTATATAAGCAAAATCATACAAAACATACAATATTTTAGTCTTGTTTGGCTTCTTTCACTTAGCATAATGCTTTTGATGTTCATTCTTTACACTTTTTATAAAACAAAAAAGCAAAATAAACTATACTAAATTATACCAAGGAAGCTTTAGAAAAGTCCAATGCAGAAAAAGTTTTATAATGAAAAGGAACAAAATTTAACTTAAATTTTATTTTTAATGATAGATTTTTAAAATTTCATGGTGACACCAATATGAAGAACATGCTGTTGTTATGTAGCAATTTGACCATTTATTACACTCAATAAATTGTTATTTCTTTTTATGGTATATTTCTAAGGTCTGGAATGCACTAAACATATTTGTTAAAAAAATTGCAGGCAAATATTTTATAATCAAAGAACTTTAAAACTATCTGCACTCTAAAATGTCTAAGTTCCATAATTTACATGTGAAGCAAAAAAAAAAAAAAAATATCTACACAGAGGTTGTGATGACAGTGTTTAAAAGAATGCTAAAAATTATCAAAAAATCTTAAAAATGCAGTACTCTTAGTTCCCTTCTGGTGTCTTCATAGAAGAGTGTAATTTTGTGTAATTTTTTTCTAACAGAGTTATCTGGATAAAACTATTAGTACAAAACCTAAAATGCATTTGGAATGGAAAGATAATGAAACACAGAAGATGTCTATGATGGAATCATTTAATTCTTCTAAGATGTTCCCCAAGTTAACATTAACAGAACTAACTCCAAAACTACCTTTGTTCCATATCTTAGTTTCCCTAATATACATACAGAAAGGCCTGGGGATTCCTGTTCTGCTCTCTGGCTATGCTCTGCGTAGTGCCAACAATTCAAAAATAATGACTTTGTAATGAGCTCAGACAGTAGGGATAGAACTGTAGGGAGAACTCACTCTTGGCAGATGCATGTGTTAGACCTAGGCTAAGCAGAGCTATGCCACTGCATTTTTGAGACCATGCGAACTTGGACTTAAAACCAGTGTAATTATTTCTGAATGGTCCCCAGATAGCCTCAGCTAACCTGGTTTTTCTCCCCTCTTTTCGCCTGTAATTCTCAGAGTCACTGTAGAATATGCTGGAAGTGCAACATCCTGAGATAGTGAGAAAATACCCCAAACAGCCTGGTTCTTATTTCTATTCTTCCTAGGGAATGTAACATTTGGAGTTATAGATGAAAAGGCCTGGAACACCACAAGTTTTGTTGCTCTTTACCCTGGAAGCAAAACATCCTTCAAAGCTTTGTTCAATGAGTCACGTGACCCCTGAGGTACCCAGGGAGGGGCTGGCTTTCTAGGTCCCTCAACTGTGGTGCAGTTGGGGCATGCACAATAAAGACTCTATCCACTCCATGCAGCTTTCTAGAGCCTTGGGGGACCAGCCCACAAGGGATCCCAAACTTTTTTTTACCCCTTGCTACCTATCTGTAAGTAATGCATCTGCTTTATGTAACTTGTTGCATGTGTGTGTTCTGTCTCATCAGACTTAGGCAACTGACAAAACTTTAGCCTAGCAGTGGGTGGAAGAATTCTGACTCCCATTCCTGGTGGTTGGCATAGTGATGATAATCGTTGCTATTTCTCCACGCAGTGGGAGTCCTTTCTTAAAATTGGTTATTAGTGAACCTGCTTCACAGTTATGATAGACTAAAGACCTATAGCCTACACTCTTTTTTTTCCTGGTCCCAACCTTAAGAAAGAAAAATGTAAAGCATCTAGAAAAAGAGTCAAGAACATATAACAAATTCACAAAGATGTACAATTACAGAACCATGCGATAACAAATTCAAACAGCATATATGAATTTTAATCCATGATTCTTTGTGGGAAAATGTCAAATTGGTTTATTTTCTCATATCAACTAAAATTATAATAGCCATTGCCTTAAATTAATACATGAAATCTAGTCAATGAACTTTTTCTATTATGATTCGATCAAAAGTTTATGCAAAAGCATAGTTATTATAGAAAAATTTAGCTGTCAGTTATCAATCCAAGATTTCTGTAGATAAAGATTGTCTCTGTAAGCCATTTATCATAGACAAATGAAATAAGATTTTAACATCCATTAGGTAATGAATTTAGTAGTCTATTATTGTTTTAAAAAATGAAACTTTTATCTTGCTTTGAGAAATGTGGAAATTAGCCTTACAAATTGCCAAAAGTACGTAAGCAGTTAATTATGTTACTCTGAGAAAAGAAGAGTTACTACATCTGTGTTAACAGTTGCTAATGCAAAGTATGCTAGTCCTATCGCATAATCTTGTTACTAGAATTTCAGGAACATGAGCTAAAAACTAAAAATCTTTTCTTCTGCTAATAAAAGGCAATAGGGGCAAACATATGTTGCATATGGATAGCATGTTTAAAACTATAATAAGAAACTATAAGAAAAAAAATTAAGTATAAGAAAATGTTGTGAATTCTATGTAATTATCTTTCATACACTTTGTCTCTCCGAAGGAAAAGAAGCAAACAAATTAGTTATTGAGATGACTAACTAAAAATTTCATTTTAATTTGTAGTCATGCATTTTTCTTTCAACAAATGTTTATGAGTACCTCTTATGTGGCATAGTAGTTTGGCAATAGGAATATAAAACTCTATATATTCAAGGAATTTATATTCCTACTGCAGGAGGTAAGCAAAAAGATCAGAAAATGCTAAGACAGTGAAATATAAGGAAAATACAGGAAAATATAAGGCAGTGAATTAGGTTATTGTATGGAAGACTAAAACCAAAAATGTCACATTATTGGAAGGAGTGTGGCTTAGGGCTTGTTTCCAGATCAAAGGAAAATGTGGTGAGTTATCAATAATTAAAGATAATCAGTCTAGAGGAATGACAAATTAGATTATGTGCTTTCCAATTCTGTTATAATGCCCTTTGTTTCATGAAGTTAGGTTAATTATGAATGATGATATTTTAATAGACTTACCTGGAGCAATGAAATATCGCCAACCTTCTTTTAACTCTTTCCAGGAAAAAATTGATTTGGCATAAAGTATGTGACAGCTAATACCAATATTCATCTTGTCCCAAGAAATTCAGTAGTATGTAAGTATTTGTAAGAAAGTATCTATGTGTCTGAGTTAAAGAGTAAATTATTAAACACTTTAAACTTTTAGGGCTCAAGAAATATTGTAGTGGGTAATGTTTGCCAGGGTCTCAAATTTAGTGAAACACAAAGAACTGGACTCAATTCAAAGACATCTCACAATGAATCTCTGATATCAAGGATAATCATCATTATTTCACTTCTGCCACCAATAGGACCGTTGGGGAATTGATAATGGAGCAGATTGTCATCCTTAAAATTCAACCCAGTGGAGATAATATAGCTTAGAAGTGTATGCACAGTTCTGACTCTGATGACTGAGTCTAATTTATGACCATATGGAAGTATGCCTGTGTTTCAAGGAACGTAAGGGAAATTTTACAAAATTCAATATAACACACAAGAAAAGAAAGAAAGCTTAGGATCTGGAACACATATAGATTGGTTTTTCAGAGGAACAGAGATATTGGTATAAATGTATATAAACTATATAACTGGTTTTCTTATTACACTACACATTTTTTCTGTTTCTGCAATTCTCCCCTTTGAGAACCTTGCTATCTACTATACTGAAGAGATAGAAGCAATTTTAGAAAATCCTTTCAACATGAAAATTCTAAAATTTATGGACTTACCTTGATTTCAGACTTTGCTCCCTGTGTTCTCTGCTATGACAGAGTGTCATTGTTTCATATACTTCCCAATTTTCATGGGACAGGCTTGGTTGACATGTGTTGCACCAGCTAATTATTAGTAATAGCACTTTCACTCTCAAAGTTTCCACATTGTACAGTAAGTTATATATGTCACTCTGCTAATGAAATCCATACGGTCAAAGAGAATTCATTTTGGACCATAAAAGTGTTGCAGCAGACAAAGGTGATCCATCTCCTGTTCTATCAATTTTTTTTTCTGTAGCATCATCATATTCTTCTGGCGTATCAGTTATAGCAATGCTTACCAAATTTTCCAATTGCTCCATTTCATTTCCAAAGCATATTCAATTAGGTTCATGTAACCATGCATGCAACAGATTATTTTCACCCTAAAATGTGAAAATAATATGTCTCTTCCATATTCATTTAAAAGTCCATATATGACTATCTAATATTTCTTAATTAAATGTTGCATCTTCCAGATAGTAGATTTTGAGATGTTTCAGCATGCATCAATTTAGGTCCTAGTGTGACTGTACATCATAGTGCCAGCTGACCTTGGTGAGACAGAAAGCATGAGTGAAAAATAAGCTTTTCTAATGTTGAAGACTGAAATATTACAGTTGCTTGTTACAAAGATATACCCTAGCCTGCCCTGAATGTTTTCTCATTCTCGATTTTTATCCTGGCTCTGCGGCTTTTACCTGACTTTAAATACCGTGTTTCCCCGAAAATAAGACCTACCCATAAAATAAGCCCTAGCAGGATTTCTAAGCATTTGCACAATGTAAGCCCTACTCCCAAAATAAGACCTAGTGATGGGCGTGGCTGCACCGTGTATCTGCACAACACATGCATTTCATCTCCGAGAGGTAAAGAAGATGAGCAGCCCTTCTCATCTGCCCCATAGTGACAGCTACTACCCCAGAGGTGACCAGAAAGGTGCGGGCAGCCCCACCAACAAGGTCAGCTTCCCCTGTCAGGTCCCAGCCATCCTGTGCGTGCTGCAAGCTGAGGTTTTGAGGGGAAAGTCTCCTCAGTGAAGTGAGGAGCAGGACGCTTCGTTTTAGGTATTGTGTGTCCCCAGGGGGGAAGAAGGAAAGCTGTGGCTGCCATTTTACTTTGATGATGTTCTGGAAAAAGACGATTTAAATATATTTGAATAAATGTAGACTGTTGTACCTACTGTACTTAAAAAAAAAATAACACATCCCCTGAAATAAGCCCTAGGGTGTCTTCTTGAGGAAAAATAAATATAAGACACCGTCTTATTTTCAGGGAAACTCAGTATATAACATTATCACCTTAAAGGGTTTTCTGCATTCTGTTTTCTGCATTCTGTCTCAAACTCAGTATATAACATTATCACCTTAAAGGGTTTTCTGCATTTCTTGTCTATTTGTTTATTTATGTGATTGTTTTACTGCTCACTAGAATGTAAGCTTCATTTGAGTTTGAAGTGTGTTTGCCTTCTCACCAAATCACTAACTTTAGAATATTTGCTGCTACAAAGCAGTTAGTTCTTATTTTCAATTGAATTGAAAGGATACACTGTGGGTGAAAAAAGTAGAAACATGTAATTCAGTACATTTTTTTTAGATATTTCTATTTGTGTAACTACTTTATATTTTTAAAAAATCTAAATATCCAGTTCTTGAAATTTTCATTAGTATGTCAATTGTTTCTAGTCAGGAAAGTTTCCTCTTACTGTGCCCCATTGCAGATAAATTATTTTAGTTTAATTTGTTTTAACCTGTTTTTCAGGAATATGAGTTAACTACAGTTTTATAAAAGGACCTTGAAAATATTTTTTCTGAGCTGCTGAGTGTCCTTTATCACATATTATTGACAACCTGACTAAATCTAACCTAGTTGTGTCCCTATTCTCCTTTCAAATCCTTGTAGACTTTGTTCCAGTAGCATCTGTCATTTTGTATTAGTACAGAAAAGAATGAAACCAATATGATCTTTATTCTCCCAAAATAACCTCACATTTTTAATATTGTTACTTAAAAAGCTATTTTATGTGTGACTTTCAAAAATTCAAAACTATTTTGTCTAAATATGGATCTCTTTTCATTAAGTTTAAAAGATGAAATGACATAAACTGTCAATGGTAGGAACAGGCTGCTTTTTTAAAGAAATTTTTTCATTGTATATCTATTGTGTGTCATCTAATCTCTTCTCAATATAGAAATTATTATTATATGTAGATCTAATCTCCATTTTACTTAACATCTTCAACATTTTTTCTATTATATTCATTTTTGTGTATGTAATTTCTTTTTTTAGTTTTTTTATTCAATTCCTGATTCACTTGCGTTCATTTCCAACAGCCATTCATTTTACTACATATAGTGGTCTTATCAATAATTATTTTTTAATATAAAAACTTTACTTTTATTGTTTTTTAACTTTTATAATTGAGGGCTTTGTTATTTTCACACATGTTGTTTAGCCTTGCAATTTTTAAAAGATTAATTAGGTGTCCTAAAATTTTAACATTTTTAAGTCAGTAAATTTAAGAAAGGCAGTGCTTCGGCTATTCAGAAAATGTTAATCTTCTCTGCATCTATCACAGGTTATTTTCATACATACTTAATGTTTACTTTTTGCTCCATCAGTGCAATAAAAGAACTTCACTTGAGTGGAGATGATATATTAGGTTGGTTAAAAAGTAATTGTAGTTTGGGACCATGAATTTTAAATCATTATAACTAGGCTCAAACATGTCTTTATTAACCAAAATAGAAACCATTATAATCAACACATTTTTGGCAATAAGAAATAAGTTTGTTTATTCTTGTAGCATAAAAATCCATATTTCAGAATTCAAGGAACTCTTGGAAAGCATTTTCTGCATCCTGGTGGTTATGGAAGCATTTTCCCTGCAAAAAGTTGTTAAGATGCTTGAAGAAATGGTAGTCAGGCCAGCGCGGTGGCTCACGCCTGTAATCCTAGCTCTCTGGGAGGCCGAGGTGGGCGGATCATTTGAGCTCAGGAGTTCGAGACCAGCCTGAGCAAGAGCGAGTCCCCATCTCTACTATAAATAGAAAGAAATTAATTGGCCAACTAATATATATAGAAAAAATTAGCCGGGCATGGTGGCACATGCCTGTAGTCCCAGCTACTTGGGAGGCTGAGGCAGCAGGATTGCTTGAGCCCAGGAGTTTGAGGTTGCTGTGAGCTAGGCTGACGCCATGGCACTCACTCTAGCCTGGGCAATAAAGTGAGACTCTGTCTCAAAAAAACAAAACAAAAAAAAAGAAATGGTAGTCTGCTGGTGAGAGATCAGGTGAATATGGCGGCTGAGGCAAAACTTCATAGCCCAGTCGTTCAACTTTGAAGCATTGGTTGTGCGATGGCAAGGTTGGGCGGGCATTGTGGAGAATTGGGCGTTTTCTGTTGACCAATGGCATCTGAAGGTGTTGTAGTTTGTAGTGCATCTCACTGCTTTGCTGAGTGTACTTGTCAGATGTAATGGTTTCGGTGAGATTCAGAAAGCTGCAGTGGATCAGACTGGTGGGATGTTGAGAAATATGATTGAGGAATTAATGAAATATGGTTCATAAGACAATTATTTTATTGTATAACCCTATATTACTATATTAAAGACAGAAACAGGAGTTTGCAGGGTTTTGCCCTGAAGGAATATGTGAACTCAATGGTTCACTTATTAAAGGCTTCTATCATGAAAGAGCTCTCAAATCTCTGGTAGGGATATTTTCCAGGAAGGCTTCCCGATGTCTCAGAATCTGTGAAATTCCCTGTGTCTTGAAAGACAAGGCAAGGCAAATATGGCCCACAGGATGGGAGCCAGAGACAATGAGTGCCCTTTGCCCAGAGATGCGCCTGGTAGTTATAAACAACCTGTTTAGTGGAGATGGGTTTCCTGCTGTCTCCTATCTGTCTACCTTTAAATCCACAGGAACTAATCAAAGAAATATAGAGTCACTATACCTCTTTTGTTATACCTTTGTTAATTGACAACTACCTCTTAGAATTTAGAAGTTAAGTTATCCCCTGAAAGATTTTGTACCTGTTTGTTCACCTAGATAGAAGCCCTTTGAGAGGACTATCTATCTCCCCTAGCAACTGCATTCCCTGATATGCAAATATGTTACCCTGACAATTGGTAATTGATGTCTGTGATTATAAAAACCTATATGAGTCTAACCATATTGCTGGACATTCACGGGGGTATGTCCAGTCTCCTGAGTAACTCCACTGTTATATTTGATTTTTTTATATATAAAACCATAAACTATAACTTAGTCTCTGTGTATTCCTTTATTCTCTGTATTTCCTATCAATTTCTTTATCCTCTGTGGCAACCCCTATCTCAGGGACTTGGCTTCTTGGGAGAAATAGCTAATCTCCTCTCAGGCCGGCCCCAACTAATCCCTGGCAGTAGCAGACCACCAAACAGTGACCATGACATTTCTTTGGTGCAAGTTTGGCTTTGGGAAATCATTTGGAGTTTCTTCTTCATCCAACCACTGAGCTGGTCATTGCCTGTTGTCGTAAAAAATTCACATTTTGTCACATGTCACAATCTGATTGAAAAATGGTTCTTTGTTTTTGCTTACAAAAAGGGAAGACAAGACTTCAAAATGAGGATTTTTTTTTTTACTTTCAGTCAGCTCATAAGGCACTCAACGAGTTTTTTCACCTTTTCAATTTGCTTCAAATGCTGAGCCACAGTAGAATGGTCTATGTTGAGTTCTTAGGCAACTTCTCATGTAGTTGTAAGAGGATCAGCTTCGATGATTACTTTCAATTGGTCATTGCCAACTTCTAATAGCCAGCCACTCTGCTCCTCATTTTCAAGGCTCTCATGTTCTTTGCAAAACTTCTTGAACCACCACCACACTGTATGATCCTTAGCAGTCCCTGGGCCAAATGTGTTGGTGTTGCGAGTTGTCTCTACTGCATTACGACCCCTTTTAAACTCGAATTTAAAAATCGCTCAAATTTGCTTTTTATCTCACATCATTTCTTTCTGTCTTTTTTTGTTTTTGCCCTATGAAGTATGCCTTTTATTGTTACCCGTTATTACCCACATTTCCCTTTCCCCCATGGTTATAAGGGTTTGAACCTTTTAAAAATATGATAAGTGGTATTTCTTAACTCATTAGTGTTCTCATTTTTATTTTATTTTTCCCACATCATTTCCATAGACTAAAATAAATATAAAATAAATAGCAAGTAATAAGTCATTAGCAAAAAAACATAAAGCAAGAAATGTGCATTAAAATAATTTATAACATAGCTATATTTATTTAAGAATATATACCTTATTTCAACAATGCTAAAACCACAATTACTTTTGCACCAACCTAAATACGGTTTTAAAACAATGATTTTTAATGTATACCTCTTGTTTCTGTGACTGTCTTTGTCCATATCTTTCTCAGAGATATATTAATATTATAACCAGGAAAATGGCAAAGGTGGGGGTGAAGAAATAAAACTAACAACAAAGACAAGATGCATACACACTCACAGACCCCCTAGAAAGTAGTTTGTAACTTCAACATTCCATCAATGTTGGTGTGGAAATAATGCTATCTTACAATTACTATTAAAAGTGTTTTGTTCTGTTTTTCTTTATGCTCATTCCCATAGATATTCAGAATCCAGTGTTTATTTGACATAACTGATTTTCTGGTTGGTGGGGCCATTGCTTCAGAAACATATTCCAAGGTTTCCTCCGAGTTTTGTAGATTCTGTACAAATGAGACAAATGAAAGATTATATGTATGCCTATCTACAGTCCTTAAAACTGTCCTTATTTTACAACTCTCATCTGTCTACCAAAAGTTAACAGGACAATAGTTTGTTGCAGTTGCATCTCCAGATATGCAGCCTTCTTTGATGGCTTTCAGACATCAGGGATTTTAGCTCTTCAGCCTTGTCTCTTAGCGATTCCTCCAATTTTTAAATCAAGAAACATTTTCTTGAATCTAGATTTTTTCCTATTTACATGTTAGATCTGTATATTAAGAACAATGGTTCCATGCTATTTTACTCCCAAAGACAGCATGATTTTCCTTACATTTAAGCATGGTCATGCCATATTTTTCAGTAGCTTCTTATTGTCTTCTCTGAATACCTACTCTATTTTCAGAGGCTAACCCATTATTATACCCCTTCCCTCATTTTTTATCCATCTTTTCTTTTTCTGTTATACGTAGCATTTATCACTCTGCTTTTCTATCTTCTTCAGTGAGGAGTTAAATTTTGGGGAAATATTGGGATATTGTGCCTGGTCAAGGATCATTGAGAAATATAGAAGAAGTAGAACTGGTTGTGAAAAATAACCATTAGAGATTTAGACTTTCAGTGGGGTTGTACAATTTGCTATCACACTTATGTGAGACTTTAAGTCTTATATCACACATGATTTAGGAACTTTTCTCCAGTGGCTCTTGGATTCCTATGGTAGTTTTGTATACATGAAAATTACTGTTTACAAATGAAATTTGATGGCTTTAAAGAAGTATTATGTAAATAGACTTAAAGAAGTTTAAAACACAAGAGCTTCATGAGCCTCAGGAAACATAGGTGGGCCTGACATTGGAATGGCTGTTTTACAGAGGCCATGACAACCTTACCCACAGATCACCCAAGCACGGGTACAGCTTTGGGTTGTTCAGACTTTAGAGTGCTCAATGCAGCACATGTGCAGGGTGAGGTGGATGCAGCTGGTATTGAGAATAAAAAAAATATATATTATAAGAAGGAATCTTCCCATATACAGGCCTTTCTACATTAAACAGATGAAGTAAATATTTGCTGGATTAACTTGTCTTTTTGTCCTTTAATCAGGTATATAGCCTGTGATTCTAACTATAACACAAAGGATAGAGGGTAAATATATTTATATTGTTGCAATGCTTGAAATAAAGAACTAGAGGTGACCACAAAATAAAGGACCTAGGAGGATCCAGAGATTCTTTGATGATGTGTTTTTATTATATATGACATCTACAAGCTGTTAAATCCTCTAACAAAACCTTGGCACTTTTAGTTGTGTTTTTGTGGAGGAAAAGTGTATTTAATTTGATAATGATATAATTTTTCCCTAGCCGGGCATGGTGGTGAATGCCTATAGTACCAGCTACTCAGGAGACTGAGGCAGTAGGATTGCTTGAGCCCAGGAGTTTGAGGTTGCTGTGAGTAAGGCTAATGCCATGGCACTCTAGCCTGGGCAACAGAGTAAGACTCTGTCTCAAAAAAAAAAAAAAAAGATATAATTTTTCCTACATTGCTAAGATTTATTTTTCCCTTATAACATCTTTGTAGAAAACTATATGCAAAACTATGTGAAAATGGAGTAATCGAAACAAGAAAGAATAACTCATTAGTATTAGTCTGTGCCAACAGAAGAGTACTTTGCTTTCCTGTAACTATGACTTAGATTAAAACTACATAAATATCTACATGCATATGAAATGAGATAATTACCCCAATAAGTAACATGTATAAAACTTTTTCCTCAATTAATTCTCACAAAAAGAGATATTGGAAAATTGTCATTATGCCCAGAGTATTGCCTTAATACTCCAGTTAGCACTTGTGTAGATATCCTTAAAAAATGTTATAGACTATAATTTCAACAGTCTTCAAACTTTGTACTCATGAGCTGCCCAAAAGAATTTGTGAAACTCTGTGCTCCCTTGAATATTTTTATTTAACATGTAAAATTCTTCATTATAAATTTAAAAAATCAAAGAATGAAATTTCTAGTGTATCACCAGTCAATATTAGTGATTTAAAAATAAAATCATAGTATCCTTATTTTAATGCCTAATAGAATATTACTGTCATAGCCAGTATTTTATGTTTTAAAATATATGAACAAAACCTTCTTTAGTAGTGGAAAATTTACTTATTTTATTTTTATTGTTGAAGTAACATTCTACTCACCTAACAAAATTTTGCCTTATCTTAATATATTTTTATGCCCCAAAGTCTTTATTGATCATCTATAATATTTATCTGCAATTAAATACTTGTAAATTGAATTTTAATTTTTTAAACTTCTGTCACTAAAAATCTCTGTATGCAAAAAATATTTTTTCTCTAGGTTATCAGTATAATTTTTATACATAATTCATCAAAATAAATATATCATGAATTTAGATGAATAGTTTTGAACAAAAATATTTTCCTTTCTTTTATTGATATATAACCATTGTGAATATTTTTGGGATGTATGTGACATTTTAATACCTTTATAGAATATAAAGTGATCAAATTACAGTAATTAGAATATATGTCACCTCAAACATTCATCTTTTCTTTATTAACTCAAATATTTATATTTTCTTTGTATTGGGAACACTATAAATCTTCTAGCTATTTTGAAATACACAATAAGTTATTGTTAATTATATTTTCTCTACTATATGACCAAACACTAGAATTATTCCTTCTATCCAACTTTATTTTTGACCCATCAGCCAACTTCTCTTTATCTCCCACTTCCTCCTCCTTCTTCTAATCTCTGGTAGCTACCATTCTACTTTCTACCTCCATGAGATCTCCCTTTTTTACTCCCACATATGAGTGAGAATATGCAATAATTTTCTTTCTGGACCAGCCTTATTTCACTTAATATAATGATCTCCAAGTAAGATGATATATTGTAGAGTTATTTTTTTTTCTTTTCTTGATTTAGTGATTAATCCACAAAGCTCTACTCTCCTCACTGAAATATGAATGATGATATATGCATGATGATACATAACTTTTTCCTTTCTGACTTTGAGAACACATCTTATTATAATAATGTCTTCATATGTACAATAAAATTAAACATAGACTAACAGGTTACTCTGAGTTATAGAACTATATATCTATCAAGGAATCCTAGTGTTATCATAAAACATAAAAGCATGTTTTATTTTTATATACTCACTATGACACAATGATGAAATTATAGCTCAATAACTAATCTTTTCCAACTCATATCATTTATAAAATATGCAATAATCAGATTAATTTTCTATATTTTCTTGGCTTCTTATCTAACTTTATAAATGCTATAAACCACTATATTTTATAGGGTGATCTTATAACCATATACTAGAAAATAAAATTCCTACTTATCTTCCAAAATTTATAAGGCATATAAAATAAAAATGTGCTATGAGAAGGGATCAGTTCAGTTGATAGTCTCAAAAAGATAAATTGAATTCATGGCTATTCAAATATCTTGAATTGCTTTACTCACATTATGTCTCATTGAAGTCTGAAGACAGTTTGGGTTAACAAAAAAAAAATTAAAAAAACATATTTTTCCAAAAGAAGATTATGAACTGTACAGATTCCACTGTAGAAATCTGATTTTCCCCTAGAGCATGAAATGCAAACAAAGAAACTAATGATGTCATTCAACAGCAATACCTAGAAGCCACTGGGGATATTTATTGATGTAATTACTCTCTGATGATTACCTGTTCCCTGGTAAAGAAAAAAAAAAAATAAAAGTCTTCTAAGGCTATTTCAGGCATAAAGTTCATTTGGGACTCTTTAAAGTAGGTCAGGACACGAATGATTGAAATATAAAATTCAGTTATAATGTTTATACTCTAGGTGAAATCCTAACCACCTAAGGGAAAAACAAATTCTGGAAATAAACTTGTTTTTTCCTAGAATTCCTAGAAATGAAAAACAACAAAAAAACTTCTTATAGACACTTAGACCAATGACTTTATTTTTGTTCACTTACTTATCAGAGATCTAACTTCAAAAATTTAGTAAGCTTTTATATAAATTGATACACTCATCATTAAAACAGCTGTAAATAACCCCTATATAAATTGTTTAGTATATTCAGAGTACCAAAATCACACTTTAGCATTATTAGTCATAATTATATGATTTTTAACAAATGAACTGTTTTATGAGTGTTATATTTCCATTCCTTTTCCACATCAAAATTGGCTAAATCAAAATTAAAAATGCCCATTCATCAGAAGGTACTATTAAGAGTCTAAGAGGAAAAATAATGAAGTGGGAAAAGATATTTATAATGTGTATATCCAACAAAGTACTCAAATCAATAACAAAAGACAGAACCATCAACAACCACCACAGATTGGATAAAATCCTGGAAATGTCAGAAAAAGAGGATAGACATCCAAAGAGCAATTAAAGACACTTCAGAAAAAAAATACAAAGAATGGATATCCAAAGAGTTATTAAATATATAAAAATATGCTATCATTGGTGCCCAGGGTATGGCCAATCAAAACTGTAAGAAGATAGCAAATGCACCGCCCAGTAGAAAATACCAGATGTTGGCAACTATAAAGAGTAAATGAAAGTCTCATGCTCTTCTGTTTTATATCTATAAATTGGTATGAAATAGTTCAAGAGTATCTACCATGGCTAAAAATAAGCATACACTGTGAATAACAATTTTATGCCTAGTTTTTTATTCAACAAAAATATAAATGTATATTCAAAAAACACAGTAAAAGATTTATGATAGCAGTATTAACAATAGTCAAAATAGAAGCTACCTAAATGTACATCAGTAAAATAAGTGAATAAATTCTGATATGTTCTGACAATGAAACCTGTCAACATTGGGTGGATATCAAAACACATTACTTAAAGTGAAAAAATCAACCACAGAATGTATATAATATATGATTTCAATTTTATAAAGTTAAAAAACATAAGGAATTAATCTATGATTTTAGAATCCAGAACATTGGTAACATTTGTAAATGGAAAATCATATAGTGACTAGAAGAGGTTTTTAGGAACCAAGGTATTATTGCCTGATCATGGTGCTGGATATATGTGTTTATGAAAATTAATTGTGCTCTACACATATAACTAGTGTACAGTCCTTTTCTTATATTTTATTAAAAAATATGTATAAAAATTTGAAGATAAATTTAAATATTTTTGAAAAGAAAATTAATGTGGAGTATTGCTTAGCATATATAATGCCATGCTAAAATATATTATGATTTAAAATAACGACACTGGCATGGAATGGAAGAATGGAAAAGAACAGAGATCTTAGAGACAGCTTCCAAAGGAAATTGAGATATGATAAAAATCATTTTGTAACTTAATATGTATAAATGAACTGTTTAATCACTGTTTTTCCTTTTCTTTTTTTAGAAAATTCATGAACATGAAGAATTTGATCCCTACCTCTCCAAATGGATAAAAGACAAAAGTAGAAACTGAAATTATAAATGTAATGAAAAAAATGTTGGAGACATTATTTATGGACTAAAGAAGAGAAGTTGTACTCAAAATAATACTGAAAAATATAAAACCAATAAAATTTAAGTGTGATTATATTATTATATCACAATTTGGTTGATG
The DNA here is from genome assembly GCA_008750895.1 of Mirza zaza. Lineage (NCBI taxonomy): Eukaryota > Metazoa > Chordata > Mammalia > Primates > Cheirogaleidae > Mirza > Mirza zaza. Next base: position 4,304 of record VSMD01118580.1, on the reverse strand, counting down.
AAGGCATTGGCAGCTGACAGGTTGAGTAAAGACATTTGTAACATTGAAAACTTAGTTTTATCTAGACAAAAATCTAGATAGGCAGTGACATACTAAAATCAACAGTAAAAAAGAAAGGAAACTTAGAAAAATACACAAGGGTTTAAATAGGTAATCAACAGAAAGAAAAACTTAGATGTGTAATTATACAAAAGAGGTGCTCATATTCAATAATAAGAAAATACCAAGTGTATGTGGTGCTTGTTTTTCCATTCTTGAGATACTTCAAATAGGATAATAGACTCCAGTTCTAGCCAAGTTGTTGCATGATAAAGTTTTGTTTCAAATGCATTGAGTAGCAGATTTTCTGCTAGGACTAAAACTTGTTAGATTTTGTTTTGCTACCTTCAGTAAGTTTATTTCTTTTATGTATTACTTTTGGTACTTTGTGCTCTTCATTCATAGCAATACACAAAACAGCATATATATTATAACATATATATATATATATATATAAAAATTAAAACCCTTGGGAAGAAAAGTAAAGTAAATCTTTTAAATTAACCTAGTCTTCTACAAAAACTATAAAAAACATGTATTCACAATATGTTGACCTCCTTCTATATTCTCTTTCAGTGCTTTTCTTTCATGAAGGTCTTGTCTATCAAGTCAGTGCCTACTACTCTGGGTTCATCTCAGAGCAAAAAAAAAAAAAAAAATCAATACCCCTTCAAGGTGTACATTAAAAAAATTGATGATGAGCAGGTGCAGTGGTTCACACCTATAATCCCAGCAACCCTGGAGTCTGAGGTGGGAGGATTCCTTGAAGCCAGGAGTTGGAGATCAGCCTGGGCAACATAGCAAGACTTTGTCTCTAAAAAATCATGATGATAACTTTTTAGTTAATTCTTGCCTGTTCATTGTATACTGTTACTATTGGTCTTTGGAGGGTGACCAATTTATTTTGTTTAGTCATTCTCTTTTCATACCAATATTCACTTCCTTCTCCACCCTCTCAAAATTAATCACTCTAATGTGAGTGATGTGGATTCTTGAATTAGTATGTATTCCTTTATAATATTTATATTTATATTATTTTGAATGTTTTAATATACAAAAAGTGGTATTCTGCCTTTTTTACTGAACAAAGTTTTTAAATCTGCCAATATTATTATGTATTTAATACATTTGGCACATTGTTTCAGTCATCTGCAAAGTGTTTCATGGCACTTATAAGTTACATTGCAATTATATCCTCTGCTAATGATGAAGACCTAGTTTCTCTCCATACCTATTAGGGACAATGAACACTGTCCAGCTGACGGACATACTGAAAGCCCTGACTTTAGCATTATACAGTGTATCCATGTAACAACATTTGTACTCTCTCAATATTTTAAAATTTAAAAAATAAAAAAAAATCTGACTTAAATCTTTTCTCCTTACACTCTTTCTCTCTATTGTAAAACATCATCTGCTCTTAAGTTTCACTCACCTGGAGAATCCAGAAATCTGCAGTCCAAATTAAGGTGTTTAGGATTTTTTTCAAAGGGATAATTTGGTAAAATAAGATTACCTACAACTTGCTACTAGTTTAGGACACAGTCACTAAAGTGATTTAAATTAAAACATGAGTCAATGCCTATAAGCTAGCTTATGGTTATAAGAGAAATGATTTATGATTTACTCATAACAAGGCACACATTAAAATTCATTATATATTTTACTAGAATGTAACAAACACTAAAACTAATTCTTTGGTACATTGAAGTGGCCAGTAATTAAAAATGTCATGTCAGGTTCCAACCTACTTGAATTCTCAACATTTGTTGAGATTTCTCTAGTAACATTAGAAAAGATGGGCATGCTCAAAGATCTGCATTTGATACTTAAACTTTACTAGAGCCTTTACTTTCAGTAATATTTTCTTATTCCTGTATAATTAAAGATTACCCAAGCAATAAAAGAAAAAATCTTCCCAATAGAAATGAAATTAATCGAAACTAGTTGTAGTATGGTAGCAAATTGTGCATCAGTGCTATTGTTTTAGAGAGTTACTGAAATAGCCAAATTGGCCTCAATCACAAAAGCAAGTAGAACACTTGAATTGATAATTTGTTTTTCTTTTCCTTGAGGCACAAATCCAAAAGTGAAAGAAATCCTAGTTTCCACTTGCTTCAGAAGGTAGTAACATGCTTTACTGAGCTAATGATTTATGTAATTTCTAAGGTTTCAATTAATTTACATGAAGAAAACAAGCAAATTTTAACTAAGCATTATTCATTTACATAGCAATTTTCACTGTAGAATTTTCCAGGGAAATTTTTTAAAAGCCAAATCGCATCAACTGGATTTATTATGACATAGCATAAGAGTATTATATAACACCATATGTAAGCATTTTAGAAAGCAGCAAGCTTAGAACACTAAAATTAATAATTAAAAATTATTTTATTATTTTATTTAGAGATAGTGGTCATTTAAAAAAGACCCAGATTATAAATTTAGTATTTGTGTCTACCCAAAATTTGTACCTTGAAGCCCTAACTGCCAATGAGCTGTATCTGGAGATGGAGCCTCAAAGGAAGCAATTATGGTTGAGTGTCTTTAAAAGAAGTGACACCAGAGATCTAAGCCTCTTTCTCCTCGACCTCCTCACACATATGCAGGAAAGTTCATGTGAAGACATAGTGAGAAGGGGTCACCTATAATTCAGGAAGGGAACCTTCACCAGATAGAAAATCAACTGGAATTTTGATCTTGGACTTACAGCCTCTGGAATGGTGAGGGATTAATTTCTATTTTTAACCCACCCACTTTATTGTATTTTGTCATGGCAGACTGAGCTAATACATTAGCTTGAGGAGAATTTTTGCATTGGGTTAGATATCTCTGATTGACTTTGAAATATGTTCAAAATATAACTTTATATTATAGAAATATTTAAAATAAATTTTAAATCAAGTAAATTAGAATGTATTATTCAATATACCATTTATTATATATATTGCATATATGTAATAAATATTTTATATATGTGCATATATATCTATCTATATAATGGCATACTGGAATCAGCTATCATCCACTTTGTAAGAATGCTTTATTCCAAGTTTAGAGAAAATGGAGAATTGAGTCTCCTCTCAAATAACTTATTTTATACTTGGGGTCACAAATTTAGATCCTAGACTTTCAAGGCAGAAAGAAGAAATAAGACAAAGACTAAAAGAGATTCTTTTTAATTTTTTCATTAGGCAAATAACTTTGAAATATCCTTTGTAGATAGTGAAGAATCTGTGAAGAACTTTAAGGAGAAATGTAGCATGATAAACTCTGTGCCTTAGGATTCCTCTTTTCAATAAAAACAATGGATTGAGAGGGATAAATCCCACTCCAGAACCAGAGGGATAAACTAAAACCATCAAACAATCTATAGACAGATAATACAGGCCTGACACCATGTAATTGCCATTGTAAGAAAAAGGAAGGGGGAGGGTCTTGATATATATTTTGTTCTAGAATCCATTTATTTATTTTTTTACCTAAATTTTATTTAAAAAGTAAGTAAGTAAAAATAAATATTTTGGGCTATTTTGACTAGGGAAATTCCAGAACTGAAAACATGGCAAATATAGGAGTAAATATATCCAAATAAATTTTAAAATTACTGATTTTAAATTATCAAATGTAAAAGTATACATATTCATTACATAATAGAATTATGTAAGTTCGGGTTGTAAAAAACTCTGGTTTAGAGAAACATGATTGGCTCTCCTCTGCATAAGACTTGAAATATAGGTGATGAACACTGATTAAATCAACCAGAACCATGATATTAAGCATGATAAAAAAGAGAAAAAATTAGACTTCATAAGCTATTCTCCCCGTAGCTATTAGGCATTTGCTTCCACAAAACAGATAAGCCCAACATTAGTGATTTAAAGTAAGAGGCATTGATTATCACTGCTTTCTATAGACCATGAATTCATATGAGCAAATGAGGAAGGCTTGTATCTGCTTGATTATGTCTGTGATGAAGTTGTAATACTTGAAGGGTGGGGCTGGAATAATCTGAAATCTCATTCATTCACACATCCAACAGATGTGATTGACTATCACCTAGAGGTCTAGGTAGGCCTGTCAGGCATAACACCCACATATGAAACAGGATTTTTCTGTATAATTTGACTTTTCTCACAACATTGTGGCTGGATTACCAGGGAAAGATAAGAGAAAGTGAGAAAAGGAGAATTGTTCAGGAGCTGTATTGCCCTTTATGATCTAGCCTTGGAAATAGTACAGCATCATTTTATTGTTTTTAATTT